>JBAMYA010000022.1:2101820-2114292 GCA_037176975.1 Arrhamphus sclerolepis | reverse complement strand
TGTGTGTGTGTGTGTGTGTGTGTGTGTGTGTGTGTGTGTGTGTGTGTGTGTGTGTGTGTGTGTGTGTGTGTGTTCCCCAGCTGTGCAGCTGAGATTACAGACGGCTCTCAGTACTTTGTCCTGTTGATGATCACAGATGGAGTGATATCTGACATGGTCCAGACCAAAGAGGCTGTGGTCAATGTGAGTAAACACACACACACACACACACACACAGATGTGGGGGAATGAAAAAACAAAACAAAACACAGAGGCAGGTGGTTGAAAGTTCCTTTACCTCTGCTGCTGACGTGCGTCTCAGCATCCTCCCCAGCTGTCGTGTTTGTGCAGCGAAGGCAAAGCTGCCACGTATGTTCAGCAGTTTGAATAAAAACTGTTCTCTTGATAGCAGGTGCAGCTCTCAGATAACTACTTAGAAACATCCAAACGCTCTGAAGTACCACTTTTGATTTTGTGTCAGGCAGACGTAGAGGCGATGCCGCCGTTCCATCGACCCTCTCCTCCAAGCGTCTCCTGAGACCTGGCATCACTTTAATCTCCTCTCGCCAAAGTTAAAGCTGCAAACTTGTTTTCTGTGATCTGATGCGTAGAAGTTACAAACCTCGTCTGCTGTTATAAAAGCCACGACTTCTCCTTCTCACGTCATTTGTCATGTTATCGTGCACTTAGGCAACTGTTTTCTGGGCTTCCCAACGCGGAAAACATTGTTTTCATTAAGCTGTTTCATCCTGTGCTACATCATCACCATGGTTACCGTTAAAGGGACAGATTATTCTTTGTTTTCTCAACCAGAAAAAAAAGGATTTTTTTTTTGTCATAAAATCCCAAATGTTGCTACTTTTTATAAAACTGAGACTTATGTGCTAAACTCACAAATTTCTCCCACATAATTTTTGTCGTAAAATAGCAAATTTCACAATATCCCTTTTTTTTGCTTAAAAGTGAATTTTTGTATATAAAATCTCAAATTTCACAAATATCACGACACCTCATCGTAAAATTGAGACTTTCGTACCAAAATCACAAATTTAAAAAAATCGACAACTTTTTTTGAAAAAGCTGATTTTGTTGTAAAATTTTAAATTTTGAAAGGTCAAATTATTTTGAACGACCAAAGTTTTTTTTTTATTGTACAATCAGAAATGTCACAAAATTGTAACTTTTTAGCTTAAAATGACAATTTTTTTGGTTGGAAAATTTTGGAAACTTTTTGCAATAAATGTTTTGTCCTTCAATATGCCCAATAATTTGAAACCGTTTTGTGAGGATGTGTTTGGGGAAAAGGTGCTATCGGGTTCAAAAGTGTCAGTCGACTTAAGATTTTAACTTTGTTCAGTAAAATTATCTCCATCATCATCATCAGTCGGAGATCAACTGATGAATGTGGCATAAACTACTGCACATGTGATTTTTTATTTTATTTTTTTTTGTTAAGTCAGTATTAATTCTGAGGTATTTGGACAGAGTTGTTCCAGTTTTGTTTTCATACAACAGCACAATGGATTTTAAATAAAATAAAGTGTAGCCTTTCAGATTTAATTTAAGAAGTATCACAAAAATGTGGCATTTAACATTCAAATCGATACCTTCATTTTCTGGAGCTCAAAGGTGTTTGAACATGGTGACATAACTGTAAATATATTCACTGTTTTTAAAAGTTGGATGAAATCCTTTGCAGTAACTGCTCGTTTCCTCCCTGGAGATGCTTCTCCAGACCTTCGCTGCAGCCACCTTCAGTTGCAGCTTGATTTTGACTCTGTCTTCAGTTTTGACTTCAATAACTAAAAAAAACAACTCGCGCTGAGATCACCTTGGACTCTAATCACCTGCTTTCTAAATGCAGCTCAGCACCAGACATCAGCTCCAGGCCTTTTATCTGCTTCATTTGTCCTGAAGCAACGAGGGAGTGGACCACATCTGGCCAATTAACATCTTTTCAGTCAGTTATCCAAACTTGTTTGAGCCCCTGAAAATGGAGGTACTTACGTTTAATGGCTGTAATTCCTGAAAGAAAAATTTGATCATCGATCTTGATTGTTTTACTTCAAATCCATTGTGCTGATGGATAAAAGGCAAGAATCATAAACACCTGTCCAAATACTTTTGTACTTGATTTTATATTCTTGATAAAACAGAAGTATACAGTAAATCAGTGATCTTAGCTGTGGCAGAACAACAAAGTACCAAAGTTGAAATAAAGCCCAGATGTGCTTGTGTGCAAAAATTCACTCATCATATCGTGGACACGAAGCCTCAGTTCGCTGAGTAGGCGTGGCTTTCCTCTTCATGTTTTTGTTTGTCCGATCAGACGTCAGAAGTGACTGCGGCTCGGTGGATGTTCACCACCATTTTCCATCCATCCATTAACTTCCGTTTATCCAGATTCTGGTCGCAGGGCCAGCAGCTTAATTAGAGAGGACCAGACCTCCTTACCCCCAGACCACTTCCTCCAGCTCTGCTGGTAGGACACCAAGGCCAGTCGAGACATGTCGTCTCTCCAGCATGTCCTGCGTCTGCCTCATGGTCTTCTCCAGGTTGGACATGCCCAAAACACCATCCAGGAGGAAACCTGACCAGATGCCCGAACCATCGCACCTGGCTCCTCTCTGTATGGAGGAACAGCGACTCCACCTACTGAACTTCGTACCATCTCTCTAATACCAGGTTCACAGTGGTATTTTTGGCTGTCTCAGATGAAAGAAATGATTTGTCATTGCTCAAAAACGGTGGTGGTAGATCTCACAGTGAGACCGGAGCAAAGACGAAAGACAGGCAGAGCCTGAAAGACAGTCGGATGTATTTCTGCTGTAGCCACAATTAGCCACAAGTACGTTCAATCATTAATTATCTACTGATTTCACGTGGTGCCATGAGACTTGGATTAATCTCATAAGACTGTACAAAAAAATCATAGTCTGAAACCTGCATCAGGAGTCCAGAAACCCTACAGAGGAAATTCATTTCAGCTTGTATCTGCGATCTCGTTCTTTCAGTCGCTACCCACCGTTCATGACCACAGGTGACTTGTTAGAAGTCAACCGATGTCAACAAGCAGCGCTGAAACATGGGACAAAAACGTTCTTTGACTTTTTAATTCCAAATGACATTCTCGGTCCTCTAGCGCCCTCCCCCATGTGGTCTCTCATTCCAAGAAAACAACACAATCTGGCTCTGGGAGAGAGGAAGTTAAATAGAGAGCAGGAGTAATCAATCACAGGTGTGGGGTAATCAGTGCAGATAAGCAATCAGGGAGCAAGCAGCAGCAGCAGGAAGTGGATCTGGTGAAGAGAAAAACAGAGGAAAATGAGAAAATAAGGCAGCGTGAGGATGAAAATGTAATAACTCGAGATTCTACTGGTAAGTTTGCCTTCTTTATGGTGGAAAAAAAATCTGACATGGGAATAACCATTAACCATGGCAGTAATGAATGTCCTGAACTGATGAGCAACAGTCTTTTTTTGTCATCTGAACAGGCAGCGTCCCTCCCTCTGTCCATCATCATCGTAGGAGTTGGACCGGCTGAGTTTGATGGTGAGTGTTCTGGTACAGTAAGAAGCTGTTTTATGTTTCATTTTCACCACCACAGTGATGTTTAATCTTCGAAAGATAAAACACGTTTAAACCATTCTGCTGTCATTAGGCATCACAGTCACGTCTGCTCAAACACTCAACTACAATCCTCAAAAACGCAATTGTTTGTTCTGTCGAATGTTAGCTGTTACGTTAGCTGCCTGCAGCTAATTTTAGACCAGGGTGTCCAAACTCAGTCCTCAATGGCCGCTGTCCTGCACATCTTAGATGTTTCACTGCCACAACACACCTGATTCAAATGGATGGAACGTTACCAGATTTGTGGAGAACCTGCTTACAAACTGATTGTGATCCATTCATTTGGATCAGGTGTGATCAAGGACAGTGGCCCTCGAGGACTGGAGTTGGACACTCCTGTGTTAGACAGAAATACAAGTTTATCATTTGTCAATGTGATGGACCTCGTCCACCACAATTCCGAATACTGGAATTAATCTTATAAAACTGTTTAAATCATAAAGTTCCAACCAGGCATTAAGGATGGTCATGGAGGTCCAAGTCTTTAATTATCTGTTGATGCTAAATCTGATTCAAAAGACGTTCACCATCCAGACGATAACATCTCAGCTCTGTCGTCATCACGTTAAACCCTCTCAGATGCTCTACAAGGATGGACTGATCTGATTGGCTCCACAAGACTTTTGGGGATAATTAATGAGCTTCGGTGGAGGGTAGCTAGATGGACCTGCCAGCGGTACGTAGATTTCTGGGCTAGGCTAGATCTCTGTGGAATTTTGACCAAAACATGTCACAGATATTTAATTTAGACTTTAAGAAGTTGTGTCAACAAAGAAGTACGATTCCTGCATGTGATGTGAAGCCGGAAGAATAAAGAGTCTTTTGTCATCTTGACTTTTACAAGAAACCACAAGAGCAGCTGCATCGTGGTTTCTTTGTTTATCAGTGCTCCATCCCTCCTTCCTCGAAGAATCTCTGAGGAAAGTCGATGAAGTCAAGAGTGTGGGCATCTCACAGCCTGTGGATCGATGAGCTTCCTCTCAGTGGGGACAGTTTGTGTGCAATCTGCTACCGCTCAGCAGGGCGTTAGGACTGCACATCTCACCATGGTCTTCCAGCGTCTGTCATTTTCTTGTTGTTTAAGCAGTCAAATCGTGGATGGATCCTGAAGAGACTGAGGTGTGTTTGCAGTTAAAAAAAAGAAGAGTTTAATTACCTAAATAGCATCTCAGACTGTATGTATTTAAACCTTTCTAGTCAGGTGTTTATGTGGGATTTACAGTCATGTTCAACATTTAGTACCATTTTTTTTAGTCCCACATCATCCTCAGATGAACAACACATAGTCTTTGTCAATGTGCCGTTATTTATATAATAAAAATGAATCCAAAAAATATTTCAGGAAATATAGTACCTCTATTTAATAGTTTGTAGTTCCACCTTTAGGGGCAGCAATGTGAAGTTTTTTGTTTTCCTGTGACTTTGAGTCTCACATCGTTGTGGAGTATTTTGGTCCATTTTTCTTCGCAATATTGTTTATTGGTTCCAAAATGGAGAAAATCTCCATTGATGTTAAAAGTGCCAACTTTGCATCAGAATTAAATGTATTTTAAGACACAAAACTGGTTGAGGTCTTTATAGTTTTACATCCATGACAACTGTACACGGGGTGATTTTTCTTTTTTTGTGTTTTGGATCAATCAGATGCCCAGACATCATTTGACATGCTTGACTGAGAGCTAACTGTTGGCTCTGCCATTGGCTCTTTGCAACATGGCGCTGCACAGTTTTAGAAAAAAAAGGCATCAAAGGCTCCCTGTACACACGACCTGACAGTTGGTCCATCGCTATTTCCAGTCAGTGATCCCACCACAGCATTTCAGTTGCTTGGTCATCATCCTGTCACATGACCCAGTTTCAGACAAGCTTTAGATGATATACAGAGGTTTGGGTTTGAGTTTGCAAAGCAAACCCCGATTGTCCCCGAGTGATGGCCATCTGATACCGAAGCTTCGATTTACGCTTCAAACTCACAACTGCATTTTCCACGATCCACCGCATCAAAGCTTTGGTCTGCTTTGGTCCCCTGAATGGATCACATGAATGGTTCTTACTGGTCCAGGACTCACTGGACACTTTGCTTTGCTACCCGCATTTGTACTTGCTTGTAAACTAGTACCTTTGCGTACAACCTTAACTGATGTCATGTGATTTTTCATCCCAGCACGTTTCCTCCAGTAATTCACTCCGTGCATTTATAAAATCAACTGGCCAATCCATCAGTCTTTACAAATAGTTATTTATATAACACATGAACTCAGCTGCTCTAATCTCATAACATTTCTGCTTTCCATTTCACCTCTAGATGTCACCAAAACAAAGCATTAATTGAAATGAACCAATACTTGAGACAATTACTGAAGAGGTTCAGTACTGGTTCGATAATTCGTTTGAACGTCACTTTCACGACACCTCCACCACCGTGCTTGATCCCAAACGTGGCGCTGGACTTTAAAATCAAGCAGCTCCACTTTGGTTTCAAGTCCAAGAAAGAAAAATGTGTCCTATTCCCAAAAACAAATATTGCAAACGAGAGAGAGAGAGAGAGAGCCTAAAATAACAAAAAAAGAAAAAAAGGGAGAGAAAAGAAAAATGGTTTGATCTCATGTTTTCAGTCTCGGGGCCCAAAGATATTCAGAAGTGAAAAGTTGAGGTAGAAATATTATTCTTACTTCAAGAAGGGCTGTTTTTGACTCTCGCTCATCAGATTGTACCGTTTTTGTTCTTAAACTTACTGGTTCTTTTATCTCAGACAGTAATTTTTTTAGGGTGTTGTTTTTGTTCTTGTTGAAGACGTCTTTGCAGAAGTCGTGGTTTGTTCAGATGCAGTTTTGTGAATCTCAGCAGACATTAGAGGCTTTCAGAACAGACTCGCTTCAGTTGTTCTACCATTAACTTTAACATTTAACATGCTCAGTGACGTACGTAGGACGATGTGGCCGTCGGGTTGGTTTATCGTTATCTGAGCATTGCATGGTTTGACATTTGAGTGAATTCTCTGCATATGTGTACATGTTGAACTTCAAAACTCCCTGGAAATGTTTTTTTTTTTTTTTGAATAACCATTTTTAGTTTGATGTGCAGCAACAAATCATTCCTCTAAGACCAGCGCTAATGCCTTTCCCTCGTGGCATTGTGTTAGCACAGCCCAGCAAACTGTTGGAGCAGAAAGGGCGAACTTGGAGTTGCTCGTGTGTTCTGTTTTGAGTCTACGTCTCGTTTTCTGTGATCTCGTCTGTTTTATGCTCTTGTCATGAGTCTTTCTTTTTTTTTTTGTCCTGATTGGGCCGCACACTGTGCTCAGCTACACTTCACCACACAAGATTGTTCTGCATGTGCTGTTTCTGAAGGCCTCTGAGAGTGGCACATCCAACCAGGCGCTACATTTTTATTTATTTATTTATTGGAGCGAGCACCTCCTCCTATTTTTGGCTGCTGAAACGCATCAGTGCACTCTTTTTAACTCTTGACTTTTTCCCGTGTGAGTGGTCATAATTATCGCTGTACAGTAAAAGCATCACTTTTGATTCACGTTTTTTGAGAGTATCTGTTCTTGTTCCCCTTCTGCAATTTTACAAGAAGCCGATAAAAGAGCATCTCGTTCTTCCCCCAGCGGTTCTAATATTGAATCATTTTCCCTGTGTTGTTTTCTGCTCTTTCAGCGATGGAGGAGCTGGATGGAGATGAGGTGAGAGTATCCTCGAGAGGACGTCTTGCTGAGAGAGACATTGTTCAGGTACTCCATTTGATTCCACTTAAATTTGCAGGTTAGGCTCGTGTACTTTTCTCTGAACAGCGTCAGCATGGGGGGATATACGCCTGGAGGAGGATGGCTCACATTCACAACGCACAGATACACACCGGGGATCAATCTGAACGGGCTTACACCAGCGTGCAAAGCCCTGGTTCTGGTTTTAGACATCCACACAGCTGGAACATCCGTCCTCAGAAATAGAGTCGGCAGCCCGCGTTAATAGGAAAGACTTCTCAAATATGTACATATATGAATAAGATCAGCCTCGTAAGGGAAAATGTATTCTTTTTTTGCGTGTAAAAGACACAGCAACACGTTAAAATAAAAAAAAGTGCTTACACACCACACTCTTATTTATATAAACACTATGAACTAAAATGCAGATTATATTTACATAAATGAGAATATATAATACCTTTTGAAACATCTAAACCGCTAATCTCATCACAATAAAAGTGATTGTGCACCAGTTGGTGATTACAGCTGTTTGAAACCGCAGACTGTAATGCAGCTGTCACCGAAGGGGGAAAAAAAAGTCCCTAGCGATGCATTAATTTCTGGTTTGATATGATTTAATCTGATTTCTGCTACAAAGTTGGACATTTAAACTTTAGGATCAGTGGAGATTGACTCGCTTTTACAGCCAGCCCCCAGTGGTCATTCGATGTACTGCACGTCTGCAGGACTGAAAGACTTGAGAGGGACATTTCAAAAGACTTAAGTTAGAGCACTTGCTGAGTCATAAACGTGTGTCATTTATGTGCAAATAAACTATGGATATTTTTAAAAAAAGCCAAATCCACAAGTTCATAGCAGTTCCAGGAGCAGAGAGACCAAACATCATCCCGTTCTCAAGACGTACGTCTCTACATTAGTTCTCGACAAGTACGAGCGACCATGGACCAGCTGCTTCCGAAACCTGTCACACCAAATTTAATTATTGCATCATATCTGTGGTGCCAGTTCAGAGTCCAAATCCCAGAATCTGAGAACCAAGAATTCAAAATCTGGAACCAAGACTTCAGTCGTCTTTTTCAGTTGCGCTTTTATTTCTTTTTTTTGGGGGGTTGTAATTCTGAAATGAGTGTCAAATCAGCGCCATGTCAATCAACAGCAGAGGAGGCAGGACATAGCTGAGATCTAGCAGCTCATTGGCTGCTGAATAATCTGATAATCTTAATCTAGTGCGTCATCTCTTTCAGCTGTTATTATCTTATCGTGTTCATATTCTGAGATGTCCTCATTTAGGGTTGTGATGAACACTACAGTGAATGAACACTAGTTGACATGGCACTGATTTGACACTCATTTCATAATGGACACTGCATGAAGAAAAAATGGAACTGAGAAAGATGACTGAACTCTCAGTGAAAGATTTCCTGTTTACAGATTACAGGTTCTCAGATTGTGATTCTGCATTCCTGGTCCCAGAGTCTGGTCTGCATTACCGGCAGTAAGTACCGGCTGCTGGGATGAGAATCAGCGCCTCCAAATCCAAGACCATGGTCCTCAGCTGGAAAAGGGTGGAATGTCCTCTCCTAATCAGGGATGAGGTCCTTCCCCAAGTGGAGGAGTTCAAGTATCTCAGGGTCTTGTTCACGGGTGAGGGAAGGATGGAGCAGGAGGACGACGGACAGATCGGTGATGACGCTGTGCTGATCTGTTGTGGTGAAGAAGCAGCTGAGTCAGAAGGTGAAGCTCTCAATTTACCGGTCGATTTACGTTCCCACCATCACCTATGGTCACCAGCTGTGGGTGGTGACCGAAAGAACGAAATTGCGAGCACGTGGCCGAAATGAGTTTTCTCCGTAGGGTGGCCGTTCTCTCCCTTAGAGAGGGTGAGAAGGTCGGTCATCTGGGAGGAGCTCAGAGTAGAACCGCTGCTCCTCCAGATTGAGAGGAGCCATGGGAGGTGGTTTAGGCATCTGGTCAGGATGCGTCCTGGACGCCTCCCTGATGAGGTGTTCTGGGCACGTCCCACTGGGAGGAGACCCCGGGGAAGACCCAGGACACACTGGAGGGACTATGTCTCTCAGCTGTCCTGGGAACACCTTGGGATCCCCCCGGCTGAGCTGGAAGAAGTGGCCGGGGAGAGGGAGGTCTGGGCCTCCCTGCTTGGGCTGCTGCCCCCACGACCCGACCCTGGATAAGTGGAAGAAGATGGATGGATGGATGGATTTTGAAGGATGATTCTTAAATTTTACCTTTTGATTGGCATCTCATTAGGCTCTGAATTGATGCCATAGATATATAATTAAAATGGTTTCCAAGATTTGAGATGCGTACCATAACAAACAAACAAACGCATCCAGAGTCTGAGAATCAGTTCCATACAAGACAACCACATGTTGGGTTGATTGATTTTGCTGTCACGTTGGTTTTGGGGCTGTTGTGAAGAAGTCAATGCACGACACTTTGACTGACAGCTCCATAGATGACTGAGCCAGCTCTGACCTCGCTTAAAGTTGGTTTGATAAAAGGGAATTTAAAAGAACTTTCCAGTGCAGTAAACTACTTTTGACATGTTGAAGGAGCTTAGCTCGCTAAATAGCACTGAAGCTTTATTTACTACAGAGGGACTATTGAATTAGTCACTCCACAGTAGTTTTCTTTTTGTCAGTCCTTGTACCAAAGGACAAAAATATGTAGAGATGCCACATGAGATTTGAGGCTTCCAGCAGCATTTTTCTTTCTTCAAAATTGATCTTTTTTATTCCCTAAAAGCAGAGTTGTTTGCTTCTTTGATGACTCTTCCTTCAGCTCATAATTTATAATACATAAAATTGTTCTCATAAAACACGTGAAAATACACCGTATATGTGAAATACAGAAGCATTTTTATTAGTTAGTAAGAGGACTATTAGCGAAGCAAGTAAAGAAAATGTACCGGGACAGTGAAGTTTTATTGAGAACCTCGGCTGAGTGATAAGAGCACATCTGGCAGCAAAACAGAAATAGGAAGCAAATACAGAGTTTCCTGATAACAAGGTGCTATTAAATATTAGGATGGGAGTGGAGAAGCCCTGTCAGCTCCCAGAGAGCTGGCTGAGATGATAAATGAGCACTTACAGTAATCGATGTGACATCCAGATACCAGGAGGAAGGATGCTGGAATTTAACATCACAAAGCATCACCTCAGAATTGACTGGCTGACATAGTATTATGATTTGGGGGTACAGACTGCCCCCCTCTCTACTTGCTTCTCATTTATAGCCGGGCGTGTGTGCTATGACTATTTTTATAAAGGAAATATTCACTGAATCACTTACCCTACCTTTAACTGGGGAATGGTAAAAGTGCATGGATTTGTTTCTGTGATCATGTTTTCACAGTCCGTCTCTCGAGTCTGTTTCTGTAACAGCGGTGATCACATCTGCATGCAGGCAGTAATCCTTTAGCCACCGTTAACCTTGGAGCACTAATTCAAACTGAATGTTCGCACAAGTAAGAAAAAAACAAACTGCACTTCACAATACATCTTCAGGAGTTTTAGTTATTGATTTGGGCTGAAGAGTGCCCTTGTTGCAGCAACATTGATTCTGCAACGTCTCTAAACTCATTATTCAGTTCACACTTGTGTTTAAAAGTGATGGGAAGTTGCCTTTTCAGGTAGAAAAATGTAGATCGGATGCGGCGATGCGCTCATGTAGGCAGTCGGCAATTTGTGTTTCATTAATGGCAGGTACACAGTCTATCACAGTCGATGTTTGGAGAATAATAATCACCGTTTGAGTGACTTTTTTTCATCAAAGGATGCTCTGATGTAAATACAGCTACTTTCAGACACATTTTAGTACCTGCAGAAGCCACTCTCTCATAAAAGAGATCATTAAGCATTTTAATGGCAGTGCGTGGAGCAGCAGCTGGCTGGATGCCGCTGCAGCGCCGTAAATGCCAAAGCAACGCGAAGATGTAGAGGAAGATGGAACAGGCACTGGGGTGAATGTGTGAGCAGTGATTTCGGTCAGATATTCCCTTCAAAATACACTTTCAATTGATGGGTTCTGGGCAACAGACTTCCTTATCCTCACCTTCCTCTGCTGGCTCTCAGGAGCCAATCAGGGAATATGTTATTTCTAGTCTGGTCTGGATCAGCAGGCCTGATGGATCAGAGCACCTGGACAGATGTGGGCTCTGAAAACGAGTCACAGGTCCTCCCATCTAGGAGGCGGGGCCAACGTATTCAGAGCGACTCATTTCAGTAACTGGTGTTCTGGTTATTTATTCAGCAGTGTTCTCAGTGTCAGTATGACCAAGGGCAGTTTATTAATCCAGTTAATAATTTATCACCATGACAACGGTTAGCGAGGCTTGCCAGTGTTCAATAGCATGGCGGGAATATTGATTACAGTAAAAACTATTTTCCTGAGTTTCAAAAACACTGAAGTTAAGAGCTCACATATGTATGTATGTGCACTAGTGTTGGGAAATGATTCAAAAATTAATCGCGATTAATCACGTGACTTTCTGCGAATAATCACAGAAAATGTGCATAAAATTCAAAAATTAATTCCAAAGTAGTAACTCCATTCGATGTAATTGTGACGAACCCTGTAAAGAACTTAGGAGAAGGTTTAGAACTACAGATCAACTTTCTTCTGTTGATTCTTGTTTTTTTGTTGTTGCTTTTTATATTTTACCATTGAAATAGACCATCGCTTCTCTAAAAAACTTCATGACTTAAATGCTTTTTTTAGACTCGCATTACATAGATCAGTTCTGTCCTGTATTGTTAAATGACAGAATATCAAGTAAAAGACTGTTATTTGTTCTGGAATGTCTAGCTCTACGTCCAACCCCCCTCCTTTATCAGGGCTGGGGGACCAAACTAACCCAAAACAGACACTTTGTCAGAGTTACTGGACTGTAGCTGGGAGTACTGGGAGGCTGCTGTGAGACTGACTGCCTCCCAGTGCTTTGGGATGCAGAGGGGCTCAAGGCAGCACCCGCAGGACATAGATGCATGTGTGTACATGTATGTATATAAATACATATAATTATATATATATATCCATCCATCCATCTTCCTCTGCTTATCCGTTACCGGGTCGCAGGGGCAGCAGCCTGAGCAGGGATGCCCAGACTTCCCTCTCCCCAGACACCTCCTC
>JBAMYA010000022.1:2075320-2092202 GCA_037176975.1 Arrhamphus sclerolepis | reverse complement strand
TCTGTCTGTCTGTCTGTCTGTCTGTCTGTCTGTCTATCTCAACTTGATAAACATAACTTCACTGGTGGCAGCTAGCTTTAGCTAACTTTAATTTGTATAGATTACAAGTTTAGTGGATTTAGTTAACCTCAGCTCATTTTAACTTGATTAGATTACAAGTTTAGTGGAGGCAGGCAGCTAATTGTAGCCAAATTTAACATATTTAGATTAATAGCTCGGTGCTTTCAGCTAACTTTGACTTTATTGACATTACAACTTTTCTGGACTTGAAGTTAGTATAGCTAACTTTAACTTGTTTAGATTATAAGTATTGGAACCAATGAACTTTAGCTCACTTTAATTTACATATGTTATATATTTAGCCATGAAAGATAACTTAGCTAACTTATCATTTGCTTATTTTTTTATAGCACAGGTTTCTTGTGTTTATCTCATCAGAGCCAGATAATAGCAGCTAACACCAACCTGTTTAGTCTATAAGTTTAGTGGCACCAGCTAACTTTAGCTAACTTTAACTTGTTTTGATTAAATGTTTATTGGAACCGGTAAAGTGTAGCTAACTTCAGCCTCTTTAAACCACAAGCTTAGTAGAGGTAGCTAACTTTTTAATTTGTTTGGAGCTGCAAGTTGACTGACTTCAGCTAACTTAGCTACAGAACTTCACTTACATTACAACGCTACTGGACCCAAGTAACTTTTGCTGACTAATGTTTGTAGACTGAATCTCGGGATCTGAATCTGCATGTGTAAATCAGTGATGTTGATTCTCAGGTCCACATTTCCACATTGAATGAAGTGTTTTGCATTGCAGGCTTAAGTTGTATAAGGAAAACTACTTTCAGGGATGAATGTTAGCTTTTACAGGTAGCAAAGGTGACATTTTTGGCTCACACATGGAGACACAGACAAGCGTTAAATGAAAATCACACGATGGAAATATTCCAAAAAATAAGCATTAACAATAATGAAAGAACATCTTACTGAGGGAATGAATGAATTTCAGCTTATGCTTAGTGCTGTTAGATTTCTATCATCCTAGCGTGTGTCATCACTTTCACTCAGCACATTTTGTTTGTTGCAGTGTGTGCTGTTGATGGTTTAACAATAAATCAGCTGTAAACAGACTGAGAATGGGCACTGTAACCTTAAAACTGCTCTAAATCCTGAACAGAGATGTTCAGATGCTGTTTTTTTTTTCTTTTCTATCAATTCTAATACCTGGGCTTCTAAGGGCACACACTTCTTGGTACTGATCCAATACTAATCTTGCGTTAGATTATGTTTAAAGGTATATACATTGACTAAAAACTTTGAATATATGTTAAATGATTGTTGCTAGAGTATCAATCACACTCCTCTGGGATGACAGGCCTTTATTTTGCTGCTCCAAATGTTCATTTGAGTGGTGAAACCTGATATTTCCAGTGACCATGAAGGGTAGGTCAAGAATTCTACAATTTAGTCTGTTATTGCTTTGGCTTTTTGGCTTTCTTTGGGACATTTCTCTTGTTTCTGACAAGTAAACTCCAGAGTTTTCTGCTACAGTTCCTCTGTCTTCCCATTTGACTGAATAAGTTCCTCATTACATCCTTGGTAAGGTTGCTTGTGTCCACTCTGGAAACCATTCCTAGCCTAAAATAATGCAACATCACACTGATGATACATAGCTAAACCAATCTAAGAGCCCAAGTCTCCATCTGCTGACTCTCAACAGGGAGTTGTAAAGAAATATTGCATAACTTCCTAGGCTGGGAAGACCAAGGAAACCAAATTGGGAGTTTGTTTACAAAAATTAAGTGGTACCACTTGGGGGAATCATGTAATTACTCACAGATCCCTAAACCCCTATTTATGGCAGAATCTGCGAGTTTTTCTAATGTTGGTACTGAAATGACAAAAACTGCAATTTTAAATGTTCAATATGCAAAAAAGCTTTTAAGAAACAATCCCTACCATTGCAGGCTTTCTTTCATTCAAGTTCCAGTACACTGCAGTACAGTACAGTGCTCCCTTGGCAGTTTTAATCATTTCAGGCCCTTAGGATGCCTGAAAACATAAACCCCCCCAGTTCTTCCACCTTGATAGTCCTTTTGTGACAGCAGTGATTTAGTGTATATTAAAGTTGCCCCAACCTTACCCCTCTCCACTGGGCCAGGAAATAGACATGAGCTCGTGAGTTAGGTACCTTTTGCCCTCACTGACCTAAGAATAGATCCTTGCGTTGGTTCCTTTGAAGTAGGGAGGAGTGGTATTTCACTGGCTGGAGTCCAGCTTGTAAGCCAGCCCAAGTTATATTTCTTGTTTTGCAAAAAACTTTTTCTCTTTTGAAGCTTTCTGGACCTCAAACCAACTTTTTTTTTTGACTTGCCATACAGTAACTCATGATTGTTCCTAATTACAGATCTTGATGCAAAGATAAGGTCAAAAGTAAACACTTAAAGGATTGCATACATGCAGCAACAAACACATGCTTGAAGTATTTTCAGCTCAGACCTGCATGGAGAATCGAAGGATTATGCTGAGCGCTTGAGCTGCAAACTGAAGTTTGCTGTTAAAACACTGCGGCATGTGTGTACTCGACATCTGTCATCAGGGCTGTGGTTTGTTGTTGTTGTACGCTGATTTATTCAACATTAACACAATGTTGGGTGGCGACTGAGCTGTCAGAGTTTTATTTTGTGTTAGATTTTAGTTCTTAGAACTCAAAAGGGAAGGCCAAGAAGAAGAAAGGCAGGATACCACTGCAAGAACTGGAGTCACTTCAGAAATGATTTTAATCTGACCAGGAAACCACTAAGTCAGCAATGTTGGGGTTGATTAGGAAAATAAATCTACTAAGCTGCTTTATTTTAAGGGCTGTATGTTGAGGATGGTCAGTAGAAAAATGGGTGCTTGCTGCCATTTCTGTTGCTTTAAAATTTTCAAGAGTTGTAACCAACCTGCCTGCCCCACCTTCTCCAAAGAGCTGAGCTTAGGACAAGCTAGGACAAAGCCTCCACATGTGTTTCCCACAGCACCTACACATGCTGCCTAGAGGAGTCAGGGGTTGTAAAAATCCACAAACCAAAGTGAAAAACACATTAAAGCGATCGGCAGAAGTGCCCTTCACCACTGCAGTTGTGATCCCGCTGACCTTGCTAACCATCACTGAAATGTTCAAGTTTGTACAACTGAAAGAAAAAAAATAGTTGGGATAATGTGGATGAAAAAGATGTGTAGTAGCGAGCGGTTTAGAGACACAGATGGACAATTGGAACATAAATCTCATCGAAGCAGAACAGCTATCAGTGTTTCTGCAGTATGTTGCAGTTGGACCTGGGCCCAGTTTAAGGCAGGAGAGGAGTTGGACATGGTTTCCATCATGCACCAGCTTGCAGTTGATCCAGCAAAGCTTTAGGGTGCATGTGTGGCATCCACAAATTACCATTAGCTCCTAATGTGTGTGCATGTAAAGTCATGGAACCACTTCATGATAAGGCCTAATTTTTCTGCCTGAAATGACTTACCCAAAATAAATAGTTTATCTTCACAAAGACAAGGCTGTATGTTTAATCTGGTGTCAAAAGAAAGCCAATACATGTGGGATTACTGCAAAACTGTCAGAATCCAGATATGTGTAATTGTGTCAGAATATATTTATCTGGATCACAGTCATATATTTCACTTTTTAACTCTGCTCTCTCTGCTTAAAGACAAAAAAAAAGAGGGTGGTTTCACAGAGTCAAAACCATATTTGAATCATAGGATAGTATCCTAATTCATACAGGAATTAGTAAAGTAGTGAGTAACTGCAAAAGTGGATGCTAAAAACAGTGTAGGTGAGAAGTTTTACAGATGTTCTAACAGGTATGCCCAGGTGCAAAAAGAACAAAAAAATGTGTCATTTTACATTTTGGCACCATATGTGCATTTTTACCTTTCTCTGGTACCTGAAAAAAAAAAACACTAATTATATTTCACCGATATATCACTATGGTTGCTCATTCCACCCAGATACAACAGTGGTGTGGTTTGCTTGAAGTGGTGAAGATTTTCCAAAGCCCTAAAGTGGCAGTTTTTGTGTTACTTGTTAAAAGCCCATGAAATTGCTTCTGGTTTGAATTGTGCTTCGTTTGGGTGGCGATGCTCGATAGAGTTTCTCCCCATCGTTTCAGTGTGCTTCATATTAGATCAGATAATCAACATAGAAAAGTCATAACAACATGAGTCAAAAGAATCAGATGGAGCACAGTCAAATTAATTTTCATAATAGGACTCTGTCAACAGTAAAAATAAAAAAAGCTATTTCTTTCAGCTTTGCGACGGCAGATCATTACGTTCTGCATCGTTTTTACGTCAGATGTCACTTCTAACACAACCTGCCCCCATATATCCTTGTTTGTGATCAGCACTATGAGTTGCTGGAGTAATGAGGGTGTTCGGTTTCCTGCACAGTGTCATTTTGGCACATGGCGGAGCTGAGGATTGATCCCATGACCTTCGGGTTGGAGGGTGACCAGTTTAAAACCAGCCATATGAGCTTCCAGTTGCAGTTATCAGAGGCTCAAGAGAGCACGCTTAGAACACCCTGTCATTCTTACTTTTTACTTTACATCCAGCATCTTAAATGTCTTGGTTCATTCTTACCACAGAAGTACAGAGAAGAGGAGTATTAATATACCCAACATAAATTTGTCCATTCAGTTCAGATGTTTAATGACTCCTGGATGTAGTCAGTGACTGGAACCGCCCACATTTACGTCACATTTAGAAAGTTATAATAGGTCACTGTGTTTCATTTGTACTTGAAAGTTTCAGATGGAACTGATGTTGGTCACCTGACATTGGCATTCCAACTAGAAAGGTTGCAGAAACCTTCAATGTGGAGTCCAACATGGCTGCTGCTTGAACGAACAAAGTAAAACTTTTTTGCTGTATCGAACATAATCATATGCAAATTACTTTCTGATTAACTTCCTTTATTGTTAGAGCAAGTTTACCAGATGTCTCTTCCCATTTGTAAATGAGATGGACCTCATCCACCACAATCCTGAAGAGATGGTCACAGAAGTCCAAGTTTTTAATTAACCGCCAACGCCAAGGCTGATTCATTCTACCGCTGTTTACAAACAAACAAACAAACAAAAATGACAAAAATCTAACTGGAAACTGTGGGATTTATTAGTGCTAAGGACGTCCTCATAAGGCTGCTAGCATCTCTGCAGATTGAACTTTGCCACAGTGGTGTTTGATTGCCGTCATTATTGGGCTCATTTTAAAAGATTAGACAAGAGGTTCAGGTGAAGAAGGTCTCAGTACCAACCACAGGAGTCTCCAGTGTTTGTTTAGAGCTTCTTGCTTTTGCAGATTCAACAGCTTAACTTTATAAGCTCTTTCCGTTATCTTCTTTTATTGTGGGGCTATTAAAATGATGAATAGGTCAGTTGTGTGATCCTTGCGCGGAGTGGAAACACTCTGAGATACGTCTAAGTGGTGTCTTTTAAATCTGTGAATTATCACCTTCGTGTCTATATCCCACTACTGACAGCGCGAAATCGATCTGCTACCGCAGATTAATTTCATCTTAACAGCTTCTCTGAAGTATACATACAAGCCAGACATTCAGGTGCAGAGGCATGACCCTGTCATCCGCTTAACCCTTCACTGTCACGATAGCCAGGCTGGCAGGAAAACCATAGAGACCACAGCAGATCAGGCCAGGAATAGACTGGGCATGGATTTACAGTGCTCATGTGTTGACCTAAAAATGGTGCAGGTCTTTAACTTCACAGAGAAGTGGCAGGGCAACATGCATTAAAAAAAAGGATTGTAACTCTCAGATTACGCTCATAAAAACAATCTGACATGACATGTCTTATTTAACAGCTGTTATTGTTACTGGCTTATTCATGTGCACACTAATGAATCTTAGTAGATGGTTGAAAGTACATTTAGAAGCAGTGTGTTGAGTATTGCAGTTAGAGGAGAGTCGTCCTCACGTTCAGCCACATTTTTATGGGTGCTGTTAATCACTTCCCGTGTTTCCTTCCGGTAGGTTCTCCCGATCTGACGAGCTTTCCCGACACCGCCGCTCTCACTCTGGAGTGAAGCCATACCAGTGCATCGTCTGCGAAAAGAAGTTCGCCCGCAGCGATCACCTGTCGAAACACCTCAAAGTCCACCGCTTTCCACGAAGCAGCAGGACAGGACGATCTGCAAATGGACCCCTCTGACCCCGCTCTGACAGACGGAGGAGACGGGGGCGGGGGGGTGTATGTGTGAGTGTGTGTGAGTGTGCATGTGACAAAAACGAGAGGAGGGCGTAGGGGTGGTGGGGGTGCTAGGCCAAACACCCTTAAAAGGAAACTGTGCAGGGCTCTTTCTTTTTTTTTTGCTCGTGTGTGTTTATGTTCGAGCATGTGCGCGTGACGCGCATTCACCGTACTGTGATAATTTATTGGGTGAAGCGGAAAAAGACTGTAAACTAAAACAGAAAAAACTGTTACTTGACAGCAATCTCACAGGTGGAATAAGCTTCTTGTACATTACGACTTTATTCTCAAAATCCTGTAACTAATCTATTTTGAAGAAAGATCTGCTATTCAGAGTATTTTTACACTTTGATGTGCATGTTATTGCAACTCAAGCTTTATATCAAAAGATTTTATATCACCGGGTGAGTGGGGTGTGGGGCTGTCTGCTACGTTTTTAACCTTTCCCTTTTTTTACTTACTTGGAGCCAAAAGTTCTCTGAAAAGGGACAATAGTAAAAGAAGTGTCATAGTTTAATTGCTTGAATTTTGTTGTCCAGAATAAAAAGGGCTTATTAGACATACTGTTACGGTGCATTCACGCGTACGCGTTGTGGCAACGCATGATAAAGTGTGCGAGGCGTCGAGTTCATTGTGTCGTCAGAAAAAAAAAAAAGAAACTGCTGCTGAAATATCCAGGAAGAGGAGAATTAGTTGCGTTGACCAGCTAACGCCTCGTAAAGATCTTCTATGGAAAAGTAGTTGGTGAGCTGAATGAAAGGAAGAGAGAGGGGAGTCGGCTCTCACTGGACGGGAGCCGACTCGAAGGACTCGCTGCATCAGCTCCATGCAGCGATGGCTTCATTTAAAAGCAGAGGTGTGGACTTGAGTCGTGACTTGGACTCAAGTCAGACTCGAGTCATTAGTTTAATGGCTTTAGACTTGACAAAATAAAAAAAATAAAGACATGCAACTCGACTTGGACTTTTATACCAGTGACCTGACTTGGACTTGAGCCTGTTGACTTGAAAACACTCGACACTTTACCTCAAACCCAAAGATTAAGTCATGTCTTTTTTAAAAGGTGTGTATGAATCATGTTGCCATGGTGAATTATGGTCACGTTGCTGTCACCACACCCGGAGAAGGTTTGGCACTTTGCAAGTACTTCCCACAATTAGTTTATTTTGGGTACAAAAACTTCAAAGTTTAGTTAACAAGAAACAAAATATTCCAAACATGTGGGTCAATAATCACAGACGGAGATGGAACGACTTTCATGTTGCACAAGTAACGGTAGTCGACACTTTTGTGATGTTCATCAGTTGCGTATAACGTGTAATTTCATCATTGTTAAAAGGACTTGAAATGAAAAGTTTTCTGACTCAGGACTTGGCCTGAGACTTTACTGTGTTGACTCGAGACTTGACTCTGGACTTGAGGACAAAGACTTGCAAAAGAATGACTTGGTCCCACCTCTGTTTAAACGCATCGGGTTGGCATGTTTGTCAGCGACTATCTCTAACATGTCCTTCAAAGATTTATTTCAGAGACAAACTTCGATCATGAAAAATAGGACGACTGAACACCGTGATTTTTCATTTTTGCTCCATATTCCTGTAACGTGAGGTCCGATCATGGACGGATACAGGACCTGCCCCCGCGTACGATTTCATCGGCTGACGGACAGTATGTGTTGATGTGTTGAAAGCTGAAAATTTCTCAACTTGTGACAGAAGCATCTGACCCGTTGCAACGCAGCGCGTACGTGTGAATCCACCACTAGGTGGCGCTGGGGACTGTTTGGTTCCTTTGGTTTCAGTCGTTCTAGAGAGACAGCAGAGTAATGAATACATCAACATTCCATTTTTGACTTTTAAAAAAAGTCGTTTTGTCGCCTTTGAGTCTCATCAGCGTGGAAAAGAAAACACAACACTATAGTAGCTGCGAACGCAGGATCAAAGCTCAGATTCCTGCTGATGTGCTGCCCTCCATCACCAATCACAACACTATGTAATTTGCACTGGCACAGATTAATTTCTTGGTTGTCTGCCCCTACTGAGATTTTTGAGTGTTTTGTGTCGTTGCACTGCGGTCTTACTCAGTCTTTGAGTGATCAGAGGAAAAGTCTTCTTCCTTTTTTTTGCTTAGTCTTTTTTTTATTTTAGATAAAATGCCGTATTTATTGGCTCTTTTGGATCAAAGCTGATTGCGGTGCAGTTATGTTTCCTCTTTAACCCCTGACACATCACAGCTTCCGTTTCATGATTTTGTGACGTTCACGACATGCTTATTTTAACTTAATTTACTAATTATTGCTGCTGATTTTTAAGCAGCTCAACTTGAGGATAGAATCGGTTCAATTTGGGTTTGTTTTTGTTTTTTTAAGTTTTGAATATCAACTGTAAATTAAGACTTTTTTTTGCCTTGTTGAGACTGAGCTGAGCTGAAAGTTCAAAAATCAAATAAAACAAAAACACCCTTTATGCTCAACTAAATGCACTAAATGCTAACTGCATAACTGCTCAGTTGAATTGAAGCCAAAATGAGTCACGGGAGAGATAGCAGATGCTGCACAGCTGCTAAATTTCAGATGAAAGTCCTGTGCCATAAAGCTAACATTCAGTATTAAAGTAGATATAGAGAAAACTCTTAAAGATGATTGGAAGTCTTTTTTTTTTTTTTTTTTTTTTTTTAAAGACAGGTTTATTTACTCAATGATGGACAAACCATTTGGAGGGTTTGGGCACGCCCAGTAGCGCCGCGTGCAGGACGTGTACTTACTCTTTAGGCATTCCTTCAATGCGAACAGAAGACACGCTTCTCTGAATGGGTGTCACGATCCCACGAATGTATGTAAATACTGTACATGCATCAGAAAGGAGAAAAATGAACAATTCTTCTTGTGATTTCTGTGATTGTGAACGATTTCTGAAAATGTAAAGCCAGTGTACATAGCAACTATGATTCACATATATAATGTAAAATATGAAAAGTTTTTTTTTGTTTGTTTGCTTACAGAACACATTACTAAATAGGCTCATAAAATGTTTCGCGATACAACCGTGACTCAAGTTGTGTTTGAGCGCTGAATGTGACAGGTGTAGCATAACGTATCATGAAACATGTGGTAAGATATTTAAAAATGTGTTCTGCACAAACAAAAGCATTTGCTAAAAAAAATCTTATATTTTTTCTTTTGCTTTGTTCTACTATGTAAAACATATTTACAATAAAAACCCAAAGCTGAAGTGACGTTTTTACTGTCAGTTCTTACAACTCAGCCATCCGTCTTTGCATGCTAATATTTACTTCACGAACATCTTACGATAATGATGATGATGATGATTATGTGCTTGAAGGCATATGTTTGTCTGAAGTAACCACCAACTCAAAATCTTTGAGGTTGCACAATACTGTCACTTTCTTTGGAGCTACCCAGGTCTGAAAATATGTAATTCAGTCAAAGTGCTATATCCAGCTTTCTGGTCTGATCTGTTCCAGGGAGTGGAAACAACAACAAAACAAAACTGCAGTTCATTGACTGACCACTAGGGGCTGACTCCAGCAGTTAGTGAATCTCCATTGACGGCCATGTTTTAATGTCCAGCTTCACGGCAGAAACAAACATACACTACTCACAAAAAGTAGCACAGAATGCACCATAACCTCTACAGGTGAACCTCATTTGACCTTCACTAAACATATACGCACATGTCCAGGTGTTCAGTGTTTCAGGCTGCATCGTATGAAATGCTGATATCAACAAAGTGACAAGGTAATTAATATCAAAGATCCCCATGACTGTCTGATCCATGACTCGGCCACTAAATGTTCTCGTTCTGTTTTAACAGTATTGTGCATCACGTTGTTTGCATTTTGACTTCTGTGAGACCAAAACGACACCTTATGAATCCATCTGCAGTACATGGCCGCTGCGAGGCTTAAGACAGGATGTTCTCAGAGGGAAGTTGCCATTGAGTTTAGAGTGTCATCAGTTTCACACATCATCAAAACACAGGACAAGATGTTAATATCCTTTGTTCAAGCACATACAGGAGGCCACCCCTGAGCTTCTATACCCATGACAGCTGTCTTCAGATGTCTCAAAGGACAGTGGACGGCAGGTGTGTCCTGTTCCCTGAGTAAAACCTAATTGATGGCATACCTGCTGGCTAGCTACTTCAGGGCCCAGGAGGGACAATTCATTTTCATCCATTGGCTTCTTTTCTCTGCTGCATTTGCTACAGCTTTGATAGCAGGGAGCTGGCTCTGGCCCCTGATTTCCAGGTCCCTCTTTAGATAAGCTAAACGTGACATCACAGGCGCTAAGTCCAATTCCTTTTATACAGTCTATGAATTCAATAAACTCTTCATGTGCGCAAGGTAGTGTGATGTCACTCAGGATACAATCAACATAAAGACTTTGGGGGAGCTTATCAGCTCCGCTATAAAGTAGTTCCTCTAAAGCAACACAAATATGACATGAAATGACAAACAATATGGTTTTGGCCATTTGTGTTAAAGTCTTAGATTGTTAATGCACATCAATAAAGCTGGGACGCAGAGAAGCACTTGAAAATAATACCAATAACAAAAGCCTTCCAACTCTGTGCAATAAATGAATAAAATCCAAACTTGACACAAGAGTCAATAATGTTAAAAGCTAACATACAATAACAAACTGATTCAGAATCGTAAGTTACTAATTAATCCTTAAAACAATAGCTAACATGAGCCAACATAAACGTCTACTTACAGCAGCAGTGACCTTTGAATGTCCTGATTTGAGTCAAATCTGTCTTACAAGCTAAACGTCTCCTCATACTGACCTTATCTTCGACCGTATGCATTCTTAAGGCCTGGTTCCCTCCTTTTTTGTTTCAAAAAAGTCCAAAGATGTTTTTTTTATCTTATTTCTATAATTGTTATGTTGTGTCATTATCATACACTTTAACTTTCTTAGTATTCTTTTCATGTTGCCTCACCATTTGGAGATCTGAAAATGAATTTGATCGTATTTATTGGGCCTTACACATGTAAAGTGAACTGATGCCACACTGATCCGCCTGTCAATCTAACGCTCCACTCTCCCCTCAGTGATGAGCAGGACCCTGAAGTACTTGAACTCATCTACTTGAGGCAGAACTTCACTGCCAAACCCTTTCACGACTGAGAACCACGACTTCGGATTTGGATTTGCTGATTCTCGTCCGCTTCACTCTTGACTGCAGAGTGCAGACTGCTCCAGTGAGAGCTGAAGATCACAGTGTGACGATGGCAACTGGATCACGTTGTCCATGACAAAGACCAGTCCTGACTGAGTCTAACTCCCACCTGGAGTGAATCCAATTTACTGTGGGCATTGTGAATCAAAGGCTCGCTTCATCATTTTTGGGACTAAATGGCCATTAGCCTTGGACCCAATCTCCCATACCACCTGAACACCCCCCCACAGTAAACCCTGAGGGGACATGGTCAAGTGCCTTCTCCAGGTCCACACTGCACATGTGAACCAGTTGGGAAAGCTCTCATGCCCCCTCTAGGACTTCATCAAAGGTGAAGATCTGGACCAGTGTTCCACAGCCAGGACAGAGCCGGCATTGTTGCTCTTGAAACTGAGGTTGGACTACCGACTGAACTCTCTCCCAGTCCCCTCGTAGATGTTTTCTAAAAGAAACAAACAAAAGAAGTTAACTAAAGATATGTTTTAAAAGGCCTTTATAGCAGCAGAAAATAATTTAATAAGTGTGAAAACATGTTAAAGTTAAGTCTCGTTGGTAAAATTAGCTTTAGCAATGTTTTGTCTCAAAAAAACAAAAAATAAAAACAAACAAACAAATGGCAAAAGTTTCTTGAGCAAGGATAACATAACATAAATAAATACATAGATTAATTAACAAACTTGAAGGCAGCCTGATTTATTTATGTATTTATTCATGTACCTACCTTAAACTGAAGGTTTTTTTAGCTGTTTTCAATCATGAAAGAGCTATTTTAAGTTTATTTTATGCCACGTGTGTGTTGTTATAGTGTAGTATTTTCTTTTATTATTAAAAAATTAAGAACAAACCACAAAGAATTTCTTTTCACCATGTGTATGATGACAAATAACTGGGATTCGTTCATTATAATACATATTTATTTAGAACTTATTCATTTAGAATGGCTTTTATTATTAATTAGTGCTGTGACACATTCAGTGACCAGTGTTTTTCTCTATTTATTGAAAATGAATTTATATATTTATATCTGTTTGAAGTTGATTTTAACTTTTTTTTTTCCTTTGTTGTTGTCTAATTGTTCTCTTTGGTTTTATTTCCTTCTTTGATGCAAAGCACTTTGGGTGCGAGCTGGTTTTGTAAGGTTTTGTAAGAATTTTGCTGCCTTCAGTTGCTGGGTAGAAAAGTCTGTGGTTCATGTCTGTGATTGGTGGGGCCTCTGTAAATTTACCGAGCGATACATTTTCAATGACAGACTGACTTTAAATGACAGCTAAAGTAACCAATCCCATCTTCCCTCTCAAAGGGCGGTCGTTTTTTTGTCCATAAATTTTTTATTTCTGCCGTTTTGGCTGTCATCCAATCACAAACGAGCTAGCTATCAGATTAGCAACGGAATGGGGATTTCCACGTCGGGAATTCATGTCGTGTAGAACAGCGCCATAGAGTAGAATAATGTAGTAGAATATCTTTTTTAAAATGGCGTTGTTTTATAAAACAGAAGACATTTGGAGGCATTTTAAAACCGCTGTTACCCTTGAAGATTTGAACGATGACGTCATCAGTGGACCGGAAGCTGTTGTGTTGATATTATTTCCTGTTTGGTGATGGATTAAAGTCAATCAAAGTAAGTCCAACTGTACAATGTTGTAAAGTTATGGTTTTAAACAGGTTTTAAAAACGTGTTCAGTTGTTGGAGACACTCTTGATGTTGTAAAACTACTGATCAACAACGAGGGAGTTCAAATCCATTAAAAAGATGTGTGCTGAAAAAAACAGGCTCGATTTAAAAACAAACAAAACAAAACAAAAACAACTATCCAGAATTTGTGAGACAAAACCCAGAAATTGTGACTTAATAAACTTGAAAATTTGCAAGAGAAAATGCTTTGTATTTCTAACTCCATAACCAACATTTTAAGTTTATCAGATTTCTCAGTAATAAAATGAATCTGTGTTTATTCATAATATTCAAACATTTTTAAGAAATTGCTTTGTATTTCTAACTTTATAACTGACTTTTGAAATTTGTGAGAAAAACAACATCAGGACAATCTCAGGAACTCCCATGCCCCCCATCCCTACCCCCATTAGATAAATTTAATAACTGAATCTATCTGAATGTCTAACTAAACTTGAACATTTGAAAGAAAATGCTTGAAATGTGTGGAAACAAAAAGAGAATTTCTCAGTAAATGAATAAAGTTTGTAGAAAGTTAGTAAATAAAGCCAAAACATAAAAAGATATAAATGATAATAAATGTGAATGATTATGTTTGGACAATGGTAAGAAAACACTTTCGGATCACAGCACAGACGGTTCATATCTGTAATTTAAGCACTTCACCGAATACAAGCACATAAATAAATACATAAATAGTCTTATTTGGGTCATTTCAAAAAAAATATTAGCATTTATGTAAAAAGTCCTATAACAGAGGTAATATAAACTAAAAATGGAAGGCAAAGTGTCTCAGCAGTTCTGTCTCATCTAAAACTCATAGTTTTATTAACTGTGTGCAGCTTTCTTTTCAGCAGATGTGGGAAGCTGTTACACTTGTCTTCATCATCAATTTCTTTCACTGTGAAGCTTTCTCTTGCAGTCTGTTTAACAATCATCTGCCCTGTCGGGGCAGTGGATGACAAGTTAACACAGCGTAAGCTATCTATCTATTTAGGTTGTCTGCGTTTTAAACAATCCATTCAAAAGGTTATTGGATGGCCCCCTGAAATTCCTTTTCAGATGGACCAGTTCAGCACCCAGACTCTGCAGCTATGCTTTTGTAATGGGTGCAGAATGTGGTTCGATCCCGGATCCTCCTTAACAAGGCGTGAAACCTCTATATACTTCTCAGCATTGATGTTTTCTTTCTAGACATGTAAGTCGCATAGTGACTATTGAACCCTTATACCGTCAGAGACATGGGATTTTAAACTGATGACGGGTGTGGCATTCATAGTCTCTAAGAAGAATTTTCAAATTTTGATTCATTTGACGACAAGGTGGTTTTCCACTTTGCTTCTGTCCACTTTAAATGACCCAGTCAGGCTTTATTTGCCCCCAAAATGTGTTTATGGAAGGTCTCAAAATTCCCTACGAGCTAAAATTCTTCCAGCACGTTCTCCTTTTAGACATACCAATTCGTGTTAAAGAAAAATGCATGTACATTTTTGTGTGTGTATGTGTGTGCACACATCTCTTCGGCATCCAGCCTCTGGAGAATGAAAGTAGACATGAAAAGAGAAAAAACAGTCATGGAGTCCAGCAGCTGCAGATCAACAGGTCAATGCATCACTACCTTCAGTGGCATGCTTTCATTTCTGGACTTATTGAGAGGTTTTTATTTGAAAATGCAGCAACTGGATGCAGTTTTATCCATCTGCTGCTCAGAAGGAGTCAAAAACATGGTTTCCCGGAAAGTTGCATAAGAAATAAATCTGGAACACGTGAAGTTATGTCAGTACATGATCTGTAACACATGGCAAATTTGCATGAAGATTATACCCCCATTCTCTGCTCTCCTTTAGCCAGTTTTTTTTATTCCCTTCTTCCTTCACAGCACTCGAAAGACATTTCACATCGTCTTTACTGAGTTGTTGTGTAAAAGAAGCTGAAGGTAATAATGAAACAGCATCTAACGACACAAACAAGCTACGTCCAACTGCCCAGTCTTTTATGGATGCAGATCAAGTTGATTTATGGAGCGTTTCAGTCTTGGGGGGATGGGGGGTGGGGACTCTGGGATGCCGCAGGAGGGTTTAAATTGCCACATCTGGATCTGACCGACAGTCTGGCTGCTCGTTTTCAGCACTGAGGCTCCTTTTTGCATGTCCAAGGGTCTATTTATGGAGGGAAGTAAAAGAAAAAAAGAAAATTGAAGGTTTATGAAAACAGTGGACACCAAACACCCAGAGATACCTGCCCATGATGCAATAGCATTAAATACCCTGGTGAGCATGTGAAGGAAATCAAGTAAATTCATGAAAACAACATACAGTCGGGTTCAGAAGTCTTCGGGCAGTTTTTATGATTTCTTTCCTTCATATGCCACCACAATGGATTTGGAATAAAGCAACAAAAATGTGATCAAAGTGTACACTTATTACTGAAAGGAAAGAAACCATTTTAAACAAAGTACTTCCATTTTTAAGGGTTCAAAAGTCTTTGAACTAAGTAACATAACTAAGTATTAACATCATTTTTTGTCTTCTGTGGTCAGTAGGGCCTGAAAACCTCAGTTTTCACCCTGAAGATGCTTCTCCAGACCTTCAGTTGGTTTTTGGGTCTTTCCGTCTTCAGCTTTGTCTTCAGTAACTGAAAATCATGCTCTGTTGGGTTGAGATCAGGCGACTGACTTGGTCATCCCTTTAAAATGGATGCACTTTAGTGAAAATTACAGTAATTCCGAATGGCGATTTCTAAATCAAGGAAAAGTCTTCATTTTTGACCACATCCTAATTGTTTTACTTTCATTGTGGTGGGTAAAATCATAACTTTTGGATCTAATGTGACAAACTCAATGTAGCTTTTTGTAGGACTGAAATAAGTTTAAAGTCACTAAAAGCCTCTATAACTGAAGAACATAAAACGGAATAGTTATTCCAAATTTATCACAAGTGTTTGTTTACAGAGGTCCATTTCTAGAGATCACAATGGAGCCAACTCAGTTGAGTCCCAGAAACTTTTGTCACTCCCTCAAGGCACCATTAAAATGCTCACTTTAACTCTTTTGGGCCTCCGGCAGTTCTTCAGTTTTAGCTAATGCATGTCATATGTTGTTGTTGTCATTTTTTTTTAAGGATAAGTTTAGCTACTCAGAAATGTCACCATTTACATTATTAGTGGTTAACGCACAGCAAAACACCAATTTTATTCTGCCAAAGCTTTTCTCTTTCTTTTTAAAACCCCTTAAAATTTTCATCCGCAAACCTAAATGGATCTTCATGTGTTGAAACTGTCATTCAGTGTTGTTTCATGAGCTTTGTAAAGTTGACAGTAATCATGTCGTCGTGTGAATAGATTCATACCATATGTGAGGGACAGTGTAAACTCAAAAGTCACAAACAGAATGGGCCCTTACAAGAGGTCAAAGTGACAACACTCTACTCAAGAACACAACCAAACAACTGCCCTAACAAAATGACCCAACAAAGAGGGAAACTTATGTTGTGGCTGATCAGAAACTAACACCACCATTATGTCACAGAGTGTGGTTTGGTCCATTTCCTGTTGGAAGCACATACGCTTTAGCCGCTCTTTTGTCCAACAGGACCTCTAGAAACTAGGGGTGCAACAGATAAAAAAACTCACGGATCGGATCAATATTCTGATCAGCAAAAAAATAAATAAATTGATTCTGATTGGCTGCAGGGTGTCCGTTAAAAAGCCTTGTAGGACACCTAGCTATAAAAAAGTTCCAGTTAAATAGC
>JBAMYA010000022.1:2020555-2070931 GCA_037176975.1 Arrhamphus sclerolepis | reverse complement strand
TGGACAACAGTAAAGTGCAGATGCACAACAAGACAAGTTCTAAGCTAAATTTAGTATAAATAATATTTAAAGTGCAGAGCTTCTTATTGTTTAATGTTGTTGGGCACATTGCCAATTGTAATTGGAACCCATTAGTTTAAGCATGATGTCATGGTGCCATATAATTTCTTTAACTGTAACTACTTGTCCTCCAAAAGTACTTTATGTGGTTCTGTTATTGAATAATTGTAAAACAAAAATCAATATCCCTTTTGAATCGCGATTTTCATTGTTATTTTAACACCAGCGATTTGAGACAGTGTTTAATTGTTAAATAAGAAGGAGGAACTTTTTTTTTTTTGCATACAATGAGTCAGTAATGCATTGCACAGACATTTCATAGATTCTGACCACTGTGTGAGTCAGGAATGCATCAATGATGCAAGTTTATACTTTCAGACCTGTCAGACAAGAGGATGCCAACAGTGCACACCAATGAATCGCCTTTTCTCAACCACAATCACACAAATAGATGAGCGCAACCCATTTTACAGAAAAATCAATAGCTTCAGTGACTGATAAATATGATAATGGTATAAGGACGGCTTTGCGTGCCACAGAGTTGGTTTTCATTAGAAAACGAAAAGAGTTGCACCTAATCCTGTGTCAGTGCTGAGAAAAGTGTCTTAAAAAAATGAAGGTCAACAAAAAGGAAAAGAAAGGAATCTTACTTTCAATTGTTTTCATTTCCTAATGATACCACATTTATTTTGTTCCCACCAATGGGTGCTCCAATGCTCATTCATCATGCTTGAACAATAGCTAAGTAATCACTGGGCTCTCTCTGTTCTCCCGAGAAGAAGAGGTACTTTGGTCCATTGTTAGGAAAGTAATGCGAGGACGATAGCAGAAGATAGCAGAAACCCAATCGCTGTCTGCAAACATGCAAGGACAGTTTTAATGTCCTTCCACCTCCTTTACATTTTTCACACACAATCCAAAGACACTGTGCGGTCACCCTGAGACTGGCTGTTTCACTCTTTCTGATGGTTCTCCCCCAGAGATGACAAAGGTGTATTGTACAGGCGTTTTCCTTCTGAAAGGCGTTGGAGAGAATGTTTTAATGGCCTTAGGTGTGCTGGTGACAAACTACAGCGGAAATACCTCTGAGAATTACAGGACACAGTTCCGAATGTTATCCTGAAGATGCAGAAAAATCATACATGGCATATACTCATGTGCACTTTCCGCTGATCTTTCAGCTGACAACCAAGACATGGCACACTTAAATGTAAGAACTGCATCGTCAAAGAATGTAAGTCCAAATCATAATGTTTTTCTCGCCCTAGGCAGATAGTTTTGATTTATAACTCTAACCAAGTGCTTTTGATGACTTAACCTACCTTTAAAGCAAAGCTAGGGAATATTATAACATTTTCAAATCCCTTCAGCCAGCACTCAAAGCACTCTCCTATCACAAATTGCTGCTTTTTGGCGAGCTGATTCTGAGGTTCCAGATGTATACAAGTCCTGCATTCATGTGTATAAAGGTATATGAAGGCATAAATGTGGATTTGCATTCTTTTTTTCCAGATAAAGAACATGTGGCACATAAGATCTCATTCATAATTCTTTCTGACAATTCCCAATTGCAATTGTCCTCACATGCATGGGCTTCTTTCTGCTTTCATTTTTAGACACGAATTAATGTGGAAATACCCCTATTTAGTCATTCGCAGCACAACCATATAAACATAACAGTAAAAGAAAACGCCAAAGAAGAAAAGCAGAGTTTAATCAAATGTAAAGCTGAGACGTTCAGTGAAGCAGAGAAAAGAGAATCTATTTTTATTTTGTCTCCCAGTTCTGGAATCACCAGCAGAAAATTAATTGCTGAATGGATTTTTTTTTTTTTTAATTGATCAGTTCTCACCCTCAGAGTAAAGGACCCATGGAGATTAAAAAAACATTTGATTACACAGTGCACCAGCTTAAAGAATCAAGGGCACGATAGTTTTCTCTGGAGCTGGTGAATGAATGGCCTGGATACTGGATTATATAGTTTTGCATGGGCTTGATCGCATGTCTATAGCAGTTTAAAGCACTTCATGATCCAAATATCATCTGGTACCGGAGAACCAGAGCAATCACCAAACATCCATTCTCTCTTTTAAAACCATGTCAGTGAGGTTAATTTATCTCTAAGGTAGTCAAAACGGTAAGGTGAGCACGGCCTGCGATTGGCGGCTTTCCTAGTATGATTAGTAGTAATCCTTTAAAACGTGTTGAGTCTGAAGCACAGCCGAGCTTTCTGTGTGTTGTTTTGTGTCATGTGATGTGGTTCCTTGAGTAAAAAAGATTGGAAAAAAAAAAAGTTGCTGCGTGACTGGATTGACAATGAAATCAAGGAAGTGCTGGCTGCTCGTGATAAGAAACAAAATTTCTCTCCAGATTAGTGACAGTAAGACACACATCTGCTATAAATCCTTTGAGATGCTTTGCAGAGGCATTTAGAGAAGAAAAAAAAGGACATGACATCAGTGATCATCATCGCCGAAGTAGTTTCATATGGGATGACAACCATCAGGAAGTTCCACTGCGGGAAGAACTGACTCACAGAATGTGCACAGCAGGAATGGGTCAGGTCAGTCATGACTCTACAGTGGTTCCATCGGGTGTCATTGGAGGAAAGGATTCTGTCTCTCCTGATGCAGGGACAGGATACCAGTTGGAAATACTGGATATATCCCATTTAGAACAAACGAGTCTGTTTGCTGGTTTGTGCTAATTTAAAGGAGACATAGAATCAAAATCTGTTTTTACTTCGTCTTTGTTGAATAACAGTAGTCTACCTGCATTCAAAAACATACGAAAATATCCAAGACACTTTGAACATCTCTGTTTCATTGAAATTCCTCTTTTAGAAATGTTCACCAGAAATTGGATCAATCTGAACAACGGATGCAAATACTCCCTCTCTCGTTCTGTCCAAACCCAACCCAGCCCGGTCCCTAGTTCGGGCTGTGATTTCCCACTACTTTCGTTGGGTCAGCTTGGGCTCAGTATTTCGGCATATAACATTTTTTTAATAGTTTTTTTATTTTATTTATATGGTGTAATGATCACAACATAGTTTGAATTTTCTGCCTGGGCCTGGCTCGATACCTGACCCGAACTCGGGCCAGATCGGGTTTGGATGGAAGATAAACGAGCTCGGGTCAGGACGGGATGGATTTTTTGGATCCAGTCTAAACTCTTTGCGTTGGCCATAGCTGTAGAAAGTTGCTCTGTCCATGTTCCGAAACCGGCAAAGTCTCTTTTGAGTGGCAGCAAAGGCAGCTGATCAGCATCAAGTGCTTGCATTTCGTATTGAGGTTGTCAATTTAGGCCCAAAAGGACTCCAAATAGATGCAAAACTACAGGTTTAAAATCCCCATCTAACATAGCTTTCTGAGAAAGGATTTTAGGAAACTTCTGACACATTACAGACAAAACCAAAATTTTGTTGTCTATATGTCACATCACAGGACAAGAATAAATACCCTGTTCAACCATTCCATGTCACATTTAATGGTATTTAAATGTCTGTCTGAATGGTCACATTATCTCCCTGCTGTGTTACAAAAGTGTGAAATAAACAAAGTATTTTGTCTGAAATCAGAACAAGAGTGCATTTTAAATTTCTAATATTGTTAATAAATGACTATTGTAACACTTTATATAGTGGCAGTGCAAACTGCAATTCATGCAGCAACATGGACACAGATTTGGCTTTAGAAATATCCCATTGCAGCTTAATAGAAATTTTATTTTATTTATTTATTTATTTTCTGATACTAGGGTCGGCTCCAAACATTATGGTGCTACTAATAGAAGGAGATTTTTGTAAAAAGTTATCACAAAGCTCACAGATCGCCATGAGCTCACATGGGTGTTATGGAGAAGCCATTTTTACTGATAATTTCTCATATCCCTTGTTAATAATTATGATTCAACAGTCTGGTAACATGAAAGGGACTGCTTTTTAATCTCAGCTTCACTATGTTTATTCATAGACTGAAATACATTTGTAAGTAGAGCCCGAAAGCGGTTAAGTTTGAACGTGGATATTATTATGGCCGATGCAAACAGCCTGTACGTCTATGGAGCCACACTTTTCATCTATTAGTTATGACAGATAGCTGTTAGCTGAGGCTGTACTTTCACTCCAGGGGAGGGGGAGGGGGAGGGTTTTTTTTTTACCGCGTAGTCACTGCATGTGTGAAAATGCCTGAGAGCGACAGGGTTCTCAAACCCAGCACAATTCTTTTCTCGGGAAAACGGAGGAGGGCTCATGACAAGTTGCAGTGGTCATGGTTTATTTGACAGATGCCCCCTCTCGCAACCTTGCTTAGTGACGGAGAGCCGGGAATGACGGCTGCAGCAACAACAAGTCAGCAGTAGTGCCACCGCTGCCATCTGAGAAACATTTTGTGCAGCAGCAGGGTCCGCTGAGCCCCTGACTGGTGATTCACAGATGTGTTGGGGTCTTCTTCCATTATAGAAGTTACTGGCCTTCATCAGGAGATAAATTGTTCAAATTCTACATAGCCAGGCTGGTTTGCTCTGACTGGTTGGTCAGGGGTCAAGGCCAATCCACTCCTTTCTGAGATGGTGTCAACACAGGATAAATCGACTTAGTACCTAATTTTAAAAATCCGTACATCTTGCATCTTGTGGCCACTTCCACTAAAAGCAACCAAATTATGGCTGCAGGGTTTATTTGTAGTTTAAGGCTATATCCTTGTGTATTCCAGATGTATAGCCGGCCCATGATAATACAGTGATGATGAATGAGTGGAAGATGACAAAGAAGCTTTTCTTTTGTCCTGTGCAATAACTCCTGAATACCTATTAGATCATCCGTTGTTTTGACTGGGCATTAGTCAGGGGCAACATATTCGTTCAAGGAGATGAAGCATTGCTGAATAAATAAATTTAAAAAAAAACTGACAAGCGCAAATAATAATAATAATAATAACAATGGCACATTGCCCAGATAAACTGACATTACTCTGTGTGGACAGCATCACCCACTAATCAAAGGTAAAATGATCTGAAGCAATACATTTTTTACATTTTTGTTGTTTGCATCCATTTTCCCCTCAACTACTAAAATGTCAAAGGTCTGCTAAATGTTTCCAAAGGACATCAATAGTATGTTTTTGCAACAAACACCTCTCGGCCTTCCAGAGTGTATATAGACGCCATTAGCTGCACTGGAAAGCAGAAGTTTACATACACGGTATGAAAAAATAAATAAAATAAGTAAACATAAACTTTTTTTTCTCACTGTCTGACATTAAATCAGACTAAACATTTCCTGTTTTAGGTCAGTTAGAATTACCAGAATCGTTACTAGTTTAGACACGTTACTGTTTTTTTAGTATTTGGTAGCATTGCCTTTAAACTGTTTCACTTGGGTTTTGGGTTTCCTTCCACAAGCTTCTCACATTTGTTTGCTGGAATTTTGGTCCATTCCTCCTGACAGAACTGGTGAAACTGAGTCATGTTTATGCTCGCATCTGCTTTTTCATCTCTACCCAGACATTATAGGATTAAAATTAGGACTTTGTTTATTCCGGGGTTGATACGAACATTTCACACCGAAGCACGTTCATCTCTGGGAAACAGAATCTGTCTTCTTCCCGAGCGGTTTCATGGTTGGACATTCTCAGGGTGTTCGTACTAGAGTTTAATTGTTTGAACAGATGAATGTGGCACCTTGAGGCATTTGAAAATTATACCCAAGGATGAACCAGACTCAAGGAGGTCAGTAATTCTTTTTGTGATCTCTTGTCTTATGTCTTTTCATTTTCCCATGATGTCGCACAAAGAATCAGTGTGTTTGAGGTGCACCTCAAAATACATCCACAGGTGTGCCTCTAACCAAGTCAAATGTTGAAACTGAACCCATCAGAATCCAAACCTCTATCTCTCTCCAAAGCTACATAATCATCTGGGGGCTCATAAAACTGCGCGTCGGAGCTTTACTAAAAGTTCACTTGCGCACAAAAACTGAACATGCGCAAAACAAAAAATCCTGATTTATAAAACTGTGCGTACACACACCTGCAAGCAGTTTCCTTTTATAAATCATAGACCACCTGGACATTTGCGCAGGTGGATTTGCTACATATTCTACATATGTTACATATATACACCCACATTGTACCATATTGACCATAGGTGGTCAATATAAAGGAATTTGTGAATGCTTTCTGCATATAAATCAGCTACTGCCAGCTATCATATGCATGCAACTGCCTGTCCATTGTCAGTGTAGAGCCAGGCCGCCATGACATTAAATTTGTCAGAACCATGTTTGAGTCACAAATAACTTGTGCATTGATCGTATGCACATTTTTACGATTCACGGACAAATCCATCTTCACTCAGAGGCCTTTTTGCAACATAGCTACAGTCAACTGCATGGGTTACATCTGCGAAACTGAACATTGCTGCAAATTGTCTTTTAATATTATTGTTCTCCTACATTGTAAAGAAACTGGATGTTAGACTGGTCATGTTAAAAATACCTCCAATATAACATGTTGGGGGCTGAGAAACAGGAAAGCTTTGTTAAATTTGGATTAAAACAGTTGGTCACATCTGTACTCTGTGTGGGCAAGAAGAATAATAGGGCCCCTGTGGGGGAGACGTGGACTTGGACTCCCGGCTAACCTGTGGAGTGAAGAAACAGCTCCCACTCTCTCTGTGATTGGCTCCACAGGATGTCAATCAAAGCACGACACGCCCAGATTTACAAATCTGAACTCTGCACGGAAAGTAACCCGTGTTTTGCCCATACGCAATGTTTATAAATGAGGCCTCTGTTTTAGGGCCAGATTTACTAAAGGTTTGTGTGTTTTAAAACGAGTGCAAACTCACTGCACACGCAAAAAAAAAAAAACAACGTACAAACTGATTTACTAATAATGGGTGCAAAGGTTTGCGTGCAAAATAGCATGTTTAATCCAGTTAGTACGTCTGCCGCAATGAATATACAATTTGGGACATTCATGCTCAATTCTGCGTGTGTTGGGAAGAGAATATGTAAATATAACTTTAGCACCCACAAAGGGATTTATCAAATGTGAAAGCAATTTTACTCATAGAAATTGCGTTTGAATTTAACACGTTTCAAAAGGATGTGGAAACAGTGTGTATGCGTAATTGTGCACGCATGGCTGTGGTTATTGACACAAGAAGGGGACATCAAACTAAGCAAGGAGATGCAGGGAGCGCATTATTCACCCTGCTATGAACATTTTTGGGATAAACGAGGAAGAAAATCATAAAAACATATTGCTGATCCAGCATTGAAGTCTTGGAGCTGTTGGAGGAACTCAGAATGTATCCGGAGCCATGAGAAGGAGTTACGCAATATCTGCTATGACAAAACTCCTTTCTAGTTTACACTTTTTTTCTTTTCTTTTTTTTTTTTTTTTTAATCTGGGGCTTTCCAGTTACCGGGGATGCAGCTGGGATCTCCCAATCCTGTTTTTCAGGTGTGCTGTCCAAAGTCCCTGACGTCATGTGGCGCTGGATGGCCAGGATGATTAGGTTTCCAGGCACCTGGAAGTCGTTAAATGACACCAAACAAGGCTTTTCCTTTTTTCGTAATCTTTTCATTTCTCAGAGTGAGAGGAGCTTGAATGTGCAGCGCGTTTGTGATGCCAGAGGCATGATTCTTTTATTCTGAAAAACAGTTTTCTGTTTTCCAAGTCACAGGATTGGAGATGGCTGGCTTGTAGGTGGGTCAATTTGTGAAATCCTTTGTGAAATAATTTATTACATTAGAAACAACAGCATGTGTCATATTTATTCATGTTTTTTGAGAAACAGTTGGAATCCTGAAGAGCAGGTTCCGTTGCTTGAATCGTACTAGTGGAGCATAAAACACGCAAAACCCTCATTTAAATAGGGCGTTTCCAACACATTTGCACTATTTGTGCAACCACTCTTAGTAAATGATGTGCAAACCGTGGATCTCATGCAAAATTCTGGATTGCGCGTGAAAATTACAGCATGCAAACTGGGATGTTGATAAATCTGGCCCTATGTGTAAGTTAGCTTCTGACTTTGAAAAGAAAGTAATACAAAAAAAGTTTTCTCACTTATTATACTGTCATTTAACATACAGAAATAAATTTAGTAACCCTAACTGACCTAAAACAGGAAATTATTAGTGTGATCTAATGTCAGGCAGTGAGGGAAAAATTAGCTTATGTATCTTTTTATGTTATGTCTGTGTATGTGTGTGTATTTAAAACGTCTGGTTTCAACAGTATCTGAAAAAAACAACTTTGCTCTCTTCTGTAGTCTCCTTATTGGTGGCCGTCAGTTATTTAAAAATATTCTGAGCTCCAAGCAGCTGCTAAGATGAGCTTGTGACTGCTGATGATTGGAAGAAGCTTTAAAGAGTCAGACTATTTATAAGGCTTTGGAATTTGCATAACCTGGCCTTTCCTAAAGCACTAGGAAGCTAATTAAAGTCTGAGACCTTGGCAAGAGTTATTGGAGAGCTAAAATATCCTGAGGTGAACACACTTTCTTTCCTTTTTTTGCCATCTTTAAATTAACTTAAGTCATCTTTAAAATCAACTTCAACTAAATGCCCTTTGGAGATGAGTTCATCTCCTACTCACTTTTTTTTTTTTTTTTAGTTTTATTTTAACTGTTAAATAAATTTTGCATTCCACTGTATGTCGCCGTGGTCCTACATCCCTTAGATCTGTGTGACAGATAGTGGAAACCCATAAAATGTGCAACTGAAAAAAACAGTTGGGGGCTTTGGGTCGGGACTCTTTTTGTCGTGCATTGAACCGTTTTGAAGCATTGTTGCAATAAGAAAACAAAGAGGAATATTTTTATGACATGTTTCAAAATAAAACAGATAGACTTTGACCAAAGCACAGCAGAATGGCTAACAGCTGCTAATACGATATAAAACATGGGAACATAAGTACCACCTTCAACAGGTGTCTTAACAAACATGATGAAGAGTCTCAGTTTTGCAGTTGGTGAAAATAGGATCATGTTTAACTAAAAATGAACTTCTGGCTACCTTTATCTTCAACCCCAATCTGAATCAGCAAGGATTCCAATGAGTTTGACCTTTTGTTTGCTTTCACTGACAAAGCAAAACAAGTTATTTTTTGACTTTTGTTCTCCAAGGCTATAGGCTGAATACAGCATGCCTTAATTTTCTGCACACAACAGCAACCTAACGCGCTATTGTTCACATCGCTGAAGGACACATTAAGAATTGTTAGTTATGCACATCCTCCCACACAGGTTTCACTGTGTCTTGGTAGAATGAGTAACATCCTAATCACAAGCTATGCTGACCCTTAAGCTTCCACTTCAGTTATTTAAATGAATGTGCACAACATGAACTCCCTTTCCATCCCCTGCCAATCAAGTGGCACATTACCACAGACAGCCAATGGGATTGGATGGTTGTTACCATTACCCAAGATTTGCTTTGAGTGGCAGGTCCAGGTGTTGTGGTGGGGGGGCAACAAAACAAACAATCAGCCGGAGATGCACACATCTTAGAACCGACAGTAAAATGTAAATCCATACATGGAGCTGAGGAGATGTGTAGGCCTTTACGACGCATGAAAAACCAATCCTACACACAAACGCAAAGGCTTCTCGCAAAAGTAATACCTAAGGGCGCCATGCCTTCCGTCACATAAGAAATGTCGCCATGGCAACAGGCTGAAGCGGCAGCTAATGGCCCTCTTATCAATTCAATCCAAATGACTCAGGCAGAACGACTGACTCCTTAACTTCACATCCATAAGCACAGTGATCCACTTTAACTCCTTGAGTTTATATGTATCTTTGAGGAGGGTAAAACACACACAAACACACACTTAAATGAATTTCAAGATTTGAGGACCTTACGGTTCATATGTACATTCTGAATGTTTATGTATACAAATACACTACATCATTTCGACAGATTCACGAGAAGCTTTCACTTTCAAGTTCATCTATGCGCACACACACAATCACACACACATCCGTGGAATCCATCTTCATTTGGCGTGTTTGAAAGCAGCCCTGAGATTCCTCCATAACTCTTCCTTATGCCTCAGACACATCTAGCAGGACATGCTCCTCTTTCCCAATTATTTCCCCGCAGATAAAACAACAGATCCTGCTTTATGATCAATGTTGCAGGAAATGTTGTACGTCTTAAAAGGTAGTTGCCAAGGAGACTTGAGATGCAATCATTTAGAGGATTATTCCATGTGAACCCATCACATCCAGTGCAGAAATGTTGTAGAAACAATGTAATATGCCGCTCACACATCTCCAATAATCAGGGGCCCATTAAACTATGAAGATTTTTACAATCACATGAAATAATAGTTATCTCATATGTTATAAAGAAAGTTCTCTGTAAAACAGTGTTCAGAGTAATGGGGACATTTTTTGAGTAATGTAATACTCTCACGTGACATTGTAAGTTGTTGTAAGACCTTTGCATAAATGTACACTAGTCTGATATCGGCTCACATTTACCACCTGTTTCATTTTCTTCACAAATCTCAACAGGATTCAAATTTGTTTTTTTGATTCTGCCTCACTATAACCCTTCTTTCCTTTTCTGAGTCATTAATAAGTTGGCATGCTGTTGTGCAGAAGGACAATATTTGACAGTTTCTGCTTCAATATTTGTGAAGATGGCACCACATTTTTCTTCAAGCTTTCTTTCACAGGATGCAGAATTCATGGTTGAATTAGTGGCAAACTGTCCAGTTCCTGAGGCAATGACTCAATGCCAAATCAGAACATTTCCACCACCATGCTCATGAAATGATGTCTTTGGTCTGCTGTCACTGTGGCCATGACCAGATTTGATTCATCTATCTAGAACAAAGTATTAAGGCCTGTGGCCTCATCTACAAATATTGTGTACGCAAAAAAAAAATAGCTGCATACACCATTGTTCATGCTCATATTCGGACGTACTAAAAATGAAATGCAAAAAAGACTGCAAACATAAGGAATGATTTGGAAGAATTTGTATCCCACAAACGCATGAAAGGCATTGATAAGTTTTCAGTCATTAAATAAGTGTTAATTTACTTAAGAGGACATGAGCCTTCTGTTGACAATTTCTCAACAGAAATGGTTTCAGACCAGTCAGGAACAGACCAGTGTGCTCAGGTGTCCTGACCCATCCCTTTAGTGATGCTGCTATAGCTCTAGACCAGTGGTCTTCAACCCTGGTCCTCAGGGCCCACTGTCCTGCATGTTTTACATATTTCCCTGCCTCGTCACAACTGATTGGATGGCCATCAGCTTGTCTTAAAGGTCTGCTCAAGTCTGTCAATGACCCACTGATTACAGCCAGGTGTGTTTGAGCAGGGAAACATCTAAAACATGCAGGACAGTGGGCCCTGAGGACCAGGGTTGAAGAACACTGGTCTAGACCATTGACTGTAAAATGCTGGAGGAGCCAAGACCATGACCCGAAGATTTATACAGAGAGCCTTTGAAGCCCATTTTTCCTCGAACTACGTTTTTCCTCTTTGCACCATGAGGTGGGACCAAGCTGTCAAAGTTAACAGCAGAGCTAATGGCTAGCTCTCATTCAAGCACGTCCAGTGAATCCTGGCATCTGATTGGTCAGCTTAATTGCTTAAAGTAAATTTAAATTCACTCCCTGTACAGTTGTCATGGATGTGAAATCTAACTATAGAGACCAAAACCAAATTTTATAGCAGTATGTGAAATACATTTAATGCTGCTGCAAAGTTGGCACTTTTAACATGGTAGTCAATGGGATTTGCTCTGTTTTGGAGCCAGCACCTTATGGTCAGTGGAGGAACCGCAACAAAACGTACCTCGTGGATGAGTTTCAACCAAGTTGAATGACTTTCAAAAGTGAGATGGCTTCTTGGTCTAGACTAGTGGGCACTTTTCCATCATGTACTGGGTTCTTTCTTTACTGTATTGTCTTTACTCTTCTACTATGTATATATCATTATTATTGCAGTTTACATTATTATCTTTTGTTTCTTATTCTCAGATACCCAAGGACTAATCTCCATGTCTCTCTGTCCTGTCATCTCAAACCCCCAACCAGTCCAGACAGAAGGCTGCCTTCCTGGAGGCTGGCTCTGCTGGAGGTCTTTTTAGTCCTGCTAATTAGGTTTTTTGCTCTCCACTGCCACCTCATGCTTGCTTAGGGTGGGATGAAGTATTGCTGTCAGGTATCTTAGCTAGGTGTTTTTTCTTTCTTTGATGAATTGGCATTATGTGAATTTTGAATCTGGACTCTGTTGGAATGACTTTGAATCGACTGCATAATATAATGCATAGTAACTGAATGCATTTATTTATCCAATGCATTAGAAATGCATTGGATAAATAAATGCAGGAACAGGAACTTAACTGAATAGGATTGTTTTTAATTGGACTGTATTGAACTTGTTTAAGTGCCTTCAGTTGACTTTTGCTGTGAATTGTTGCTATAGAAATAAAGTGAAATGACCTGAAATGAGTAGAAAAGTAGAAAAATAAAAAAAACAGATCAGATTTGTTGCAAAGTGTTCCTCTGCAACCACTTAGAGGTTGTTTGCTTTGATGCTATTCCATTTTAATGTCCTCATAGCTAAACCTCTTACTTTCAGTTCTCTTTATAGTTTCATGCCCTCTGATTGTAATCTGTATATGTGGTTAGGCACAAAACACGGTTGATAATAAATGTGTTGTCTTGGTAAAATGCCCCTTGATGTGTATCTGTGAGTATCTTTGCCCGCACACTTGCGGCTATACTGAGTGTGATTAATACTTCGCCAGACAGCAGCAGAGAGAAGCAAAATTAGATTAGAAAGATAATTACATTTTGCCAAGCTGTACCTGTGGCACAAAAGAAAGAAATAAACATACATTACAACTGCAGCAATATGAGCACAATAAGCTGATAGTGGGAGGGGGAAAAAGATAGAAGATGGGAAACCACATTTATTTTTGTGGGATATAAAAAACTGGGGTGGTCTAAAAGTTTAAAATTCCTATGATCTGCATTTGGCAGACTAAGCTAAGCTAAAGCTTGACTGGGATGCACTAAGCCGGCTGGTAAGAAGAGAGTTGATAGAGTAATCTTTCAGTGTGCCAAACCAGCACTATCCTGCGGGAGCTCATTAGCTTAGCATTCTGCCTCGGTGGTCCTGTCTCGAATGAATGGGAGCACAAAGACAGACGCAAACACTTGTCATGCTGCCTCCTATGGATCATTTCCTCCCTTCCTCTCCTTTTTATATCGTTCTCCCACTTCCCTGTTTGCTGTGACTCCTCTACATCAAACTATTCCAGCCACATGCCAGACTTTACTTTTGCATTTCTCGTTTTGAAAATCAGCCCCCCAAGTGGGCGCAAATGAGCCAAACAGCCCTTTCAGAAACTCCCGGGCTGGCTCTCTATTAAGAGTTTCTCCCCAGACGGAAGCTTCCTCATTCAACTTTCTTTCACTTTTTCCTCTCTCTGTACTGGCAGCTCAAACAAGTAACAATTTTCTCCTTTCTGTCGAAGCATTTGTGCACCATCTGCTTCTCCCTCACAATTAGCCCATTATGTCTGACAGCCAGTAAGATGTATCTGCCATGTGATATCGGCAGTGCGGACTTCCCTTCCCTGGCTGCAAAAGACAGGTGAGCCAACAGTCGAGGAGTCCTGTTAATAGATGCGCGGAGTTGAAAGCGGGCATCTCCCTGGAAATGAAGCTCTGCCTCGCCTCGGTTGTGCTCCTTGACAGCAATAAATCAGAGCCACCTGTGGATCCTGATATCCTGGACTTTAATTAGAGGCTTTTTAACTGATATGTCACAGTGTGAGGTGGGTTATTAAGACGCGATTGCCCGCGCAGTCTTAATGATAGGTAATGAGAATTCAGCCTCTGTGGAAATCAAACCTCAATTTTGGGGTGTGGAGACAAACAGGTTGTGTGCTACGGGGCATGCTGTTTCTAAACATGTTAATTTGTTAAAAAAAAAAAAAAAAAAAAAGTTTTACAATGGGTTTCAGTTCTGGTGGCCTGCCATCAACCAGTTTGGGTTCAGCAGCTGGAAGAGACGAGTATCATTAGTGGCTATAATGACAACGATCATGAGCAATGGTAGAAAAAAGGAATGATTAAGTGATTTATTACTATTCCTCATAGTTACTCCATTTGTTATTCCTGCGTTTTTCTATGTAATTTGGGCACTCAATGCAGACAGTTACTAAGCTACATTTATTTTGCACATCTTCATGCTAGCTCTTAGCATGTTTTATCCAAGACATTCAATGATAGACAGTCTCATTGGAACCCCTTCAAAACTGTTTTTTTTTTTTAGAAATTTTCTAGTGTTGTTCATCTTGTTGCAATGCAATGTTCTTAATGTTACTGCTATCCTAACTAGCTGGTATCCAACGTAGCATTTTCATGGACCCCTCTGACAACAGCTCTCCCTTACAGTAGCAAACTACACCAGCATGGCAGCCACAGGCCCTGCAAAACATGCTGAAAAAGATGTCAAAGACCCAGATCAGATATTTCATCCCAGGAAATCTGATCCTGTGACCAACACGACCGAGGGGCATGAAAACATTTCAACACACATTCATATCCTATCACTCGAGAATGAGCTAACTTTGAATGTGGTGTAAGACATTTCTACATTTTCTTTGTAGTCTGAATACAAAAGAGTCTTGCTATCGATTAACTTACTACTGTTATAGTTAGGCAATAACTATTTTGAGTTTGTGTTGTTGAAAGACAGAAATTAATTGCTGTGCAGGAAAATGTGCTAATTACCTTAACATATGATCAGTACATTATATTTAATTGGATTTCCTAGTCACTGTGATTCTTGTGTTTGTACACATTTTATGCTTACTCATTCTCAAGATCATCTGACTCACATAGGGTGAAGAGAGATCAGCTACAAGTCAGGTTGACCCAGCCTAGGGCAGAGGATCTATTAGGCCATGGTACATCTTATTGCTGAAAGACAGACAGTGAATAATTATGTGCAACCAGGAGACAGGATCACCTCCTGACGAGCCCCAAGGTCTCCTGAGACGTCTTGAGGCTCAACAAAAACATCTACGTCTGGCCACATGAAACAGAACCCAAGTGTTCACCATTCATTATGCTGTGAACTGTAAACAATATAAAAGGTCCTGCTCTGGAGGAACCCCTCCGAGCACTCCTGCTGTTGTCCTGAATGACTGTGTTAACTGCTTTCCTATTTGTGTGCACAAACTGTATGATTAAAAAAAAGTCTTAAAAAACTCATCTCATCGCTGTGGTGCTTTTTGGTAATATAAAATTTGGTATACGAGTAGCCTAGAAATCTAGAAGCACTGCTAGCTAATATCAATGTGCTAAGCAGGTCCATGTAGCTACCCACCGATGAAGCTCATCAATTATGCCCAAAAGTCTTGGGAAGCCAATCAGATCAGTCGATCCGTGCAGAGACTCTCTGACAGGGCTGAACAGAGGTTGTAGTCTTAATGGTAAACAGTGGTCATTTGAATAGGCTTTGGTATTGACAATTTAGGAGTTAGAGTTAGCCTTTTCTTTGAAAAACAAAGAGAAGATATTATTAAAATAATTCCATGACTCCAGATGGGTCATGCCAGTGAGCATCTCACAGGTGCATCCAGTCAAGAGGTGCAGATGAACACCAGGATGGTCAGAAGATGGAAGTCCATCTGAACATGATTATGTATGTCTGTCTAACGCTACCTGTAGCCTGCTGTTAGACACCATGAAGTTTTAAAACTACTGGCTGAGTCTTTGATTCACTCAGTTGTTGGATTTCATTTTCATTATATTGGCATGTCTCCACAACACTTGAGCATCTCCTCTGATGCTCAAACCTTGACTGGTTGGAGGTGTTTAGAAACATGAAAAGGACATCATCAACTGCGATGGACTGGTGACCTGTTCAGGGTGGACCCCTGTCTTTCACCTGGAAAGAGCTGGCCCCCGTAACCCTGCACAGGAAATAGCCGGTATAGATAATGGATGGATGGATGGATGGATGGATGGATGGACATCATCAACGTTAGATGGATTCAAAGATTCAAGAGTCAATATTTTTTAGGCGCATACATGGTTGTATAGCGCTAAAATACAAAATGTACAAGATATAATGTTCAAGTGATTGAGTCTTGTACCTGATTTATCCTTGGTTTAGTAAGTAATTCATCATATGAATTATATAAAATAAATTAGATATGATAATACTATTATCTGCACACATACCAAGATTAATCTAATTTTATTTCATGTTGTATGTCTTTACCAGCTTGTTTCTATTTTATAAGTATATTACACACATTGCCTTTCGTATCATATATACCACGCTACATATTTAAATATATATCATTGTTTTTGTATATTGTATAATGCTTTCATCGTGTGGATATGTTCAAATGGTTTTTGCTCAACAGTGTGCAGAGAAATAGAAAAAAAAGAATATTTGAAACAGATCTAATTGTACTTTATCTGTGAGAAAAGATAAGGACAGACTTTCACACAAGCCCATCTACACCACCGGGTGGCACTGTTGATACACTCCAGATTTGGGTGGATGAGCACCAAGGGACAGACGGGAGGCAGAACTTTGTGTCAGTGCTCCAGCTGTACGTCATCAGTAACAGTCGGGATGCACCATCTTAAGATTTTCCTGGACTTGTCCATCAGAGACTTACAAACTAATCAATCTAATTTGCACATTGACGTGTCTCAGTCTAAGTCATCGTGGCACAAAGTACAACCACTTAGTTGTTCAGGTGAATGTCGTGAAATGTGAAAAGGCTGGTTCTGGTTTGCATAGATCTGGTCTGATCTGGACTAGTGTCACAGTCCAGATCAGGGTGTCAAACTATATTTCATCCTGGGCCACATCATCACCATGGTTACCATTAAAGAGCTGATTATTCTTTATGTTCTCAACCAGCTATGTTGTCAGATTTCCCACTAGTTCCTGGACTAGGGGAAGTTTGTCATAAATCTTCAAATTTCATAAAATTGAAAACTTTATCAGAGATAAAAATTGAACCTTGTATTAATATCACTAATTTTTCTAATATAATTACAAATAACTAACTGGTTTCATTTATTTTTGTTTGCTGCTCTCCACCTCAGTTATTCCACTTTTTGGTGTCAGTACCAAATCAAACTGACGGTCGCATTGAAATTTCCTCATAAATGTTCTCGCTATCAGTAGATAATTGTACTTACACGTTCTTGTGGGCCAGATAAAATAAAGTAGCTGGCCGAGTTTGGCCTGCAGGCCTTCAGTTTGACACTTGTGGTCCAGATGACGGTCTTCATGTGGTCTACAGACTCCTGCTTTTTACCATTCGCTTCCACCTGCTACTTTTTGGTCTCTGTTTTGCTTATTCTAGCCAAAGACCAAAATGTACTTGAAAATAACAAAAGAACTGACGCTTAATATATATGTTTTGTACTCTGAATGGTGCTCATTGCGCAACACGAGCCATTGTGCAGCATTCATGTCTTTGGGAACATCTGACCTGCATTAAGAAGTCTCTGCAGCCAGCTCAGCTGCCAGTGGTCCGTGACGTCCACATCCTTCAGGCACACACAGCCACACATGCACGTCTGTTCTGTTTGTGTCATGGTGGCAGTTTTCCTTCATCTGATATTGTTCTCCCACTGATAATTGGACAAATAACCTGCTGGCAGGTTCTACGCTGTCTGTCTCTTACAAAACCTTGTTTATTGTGTTCCCTGGATCTCAAGATATTGTTATACTTATGCTGATTTGTTACAGATTTCTTGCCATTATCTTTTCCTGACTTTTTCCTTGTTGAGACGTCAAAGACTTTGTCATGGGTGCACCGAAACACAGGCAGACACAGATTATTAAAGCCAAATCTTTTTCTTGAGCTAAAAATCAAAATACCTTTACAAACAAAGGCACTTATGCCACTTCAGAAAATAAATGTGAAGCTAAACCAGAAGGACGCTAGTGACCATACAAGCAGAAACAAGAATGATTAGAAAGCACTTTCTGTGCTGTAAATATATTTTCTCTGTGACTATATCTGTAAGTAAGACTTGATACTCTCAGGTTTTTATTTCCATTAGAATGAAAACTGCAGATGATGGTGAATGAGCCCTGAAATGGGATATCTGAGTGGCGTCAAGTTAGAGTAAAAGGTATTGCGTATAAAAAACCAAAATCTATAACCGAGAGTTAAATCATCTTTCTCCGTTACAGTTTTCTTTTCTTCCGTCACCTTTTTCTAACTGTCTTTCTCAGTTGTCCTTTTGCTTTTTGTGGCTTCAATTCTTAAATGAGTGTAAAATTGGCGCCATGTCAATCAACTGCAGAGGAGGCGGGACATAGCTGAGATCTTATAGCTCACTGGCTGCAGAATGACTCAGCACTTTACACGTTGACGTCAGAGCAACAAACCTCTGCTGATACTGTAAATGCAGCGTTGCTAACTTAGCTAACTAATTATAACTAATAACTAACTAATTATATTTTCTGGTGTTATTGGGGGGTTCTTGGTGACAGATTCTGGGTTTGTATTCTCAGATTTGGGGTTTGATTCACAGTTCATTAGGTTCTGAGCTGACGGCATACATCACAATGAATTTAAGCATAAGCGCATCAATTACAGGAGCTTCAGGAAAAGTCCCGAAGGATAACGTCTGATTGACGGCCTTGAGGATTGAAGGAGGCATCTTGTCTTCTTCGTCTCAGGAAGGAGCCTGCAACTCGATGATGTGCAGATTTCTGTCTGGTCATGAAGACCCATAAGTGATCATTATAATGCCATATCTATATTTGTATTCTTTCCCTCACATAAGCTGCAGAAATGCAATCTGGCACAAGTTTATTTGCTTCAAAAGTGGTTGCATGTGACTTTTCTGTACAAAAAGAGTGAAATCACATGTGTCACTGAAGAAACACTATTCACAGTTTACCTCAAGCAAGAAGGTGGATGAATCATGACCTCTACTGATGAAAAAGGAAAGAACCACCAACTGAAGTCATATTTAACGTATTTACTTTTGCTGTAGCACTTTTTTCCTTTTGGAATCTTTAGACTGTTGCATTAAAAAGAGGAACAAATTAGTGAACAGTGTAACATTATTCCCCTTACAGACTTAAAGTATTATTGAACTGAATTAAACTTGTACTTCTTTATGAGACAGAAATCGATGTCTTTGACTGTAAAGTTTCCTGACAGAATTACAAATACGCAGACAAGAAAAAAAAAAAAAAACACCTGAAGAAAAATATTACAGGGAAGTTAAACTATTGAAAAGGCGGAGAAAAGAAAAGTTTGTTCACCATGAAAATAGGCACAGTTGGAGCTATCGCTACAGGCCAAAGTTCTGAATGGAGCGGCATGTCAACTCTCTGAGGTATTCTTTATTTCTGAAATAGTATGGAAAAGTAAAAAAAAACAGTGCTGAGTAGAAGTGTGTGCAAAAGAAAGGGTTCCCGGGGATTCAATTCCCTGTACAGCAGGAGGAAAAATGGTCTTGACAGGTGGGGGGTCCTAACCACCAGATCACAGGGCCATTCATTCAGAGAAAATAATGTGTCACATCTTTGAAAGGTATTCCAGGGGTGGGGGGGCTGTCAATCATCAAAGACAAGGGAAACCCAGATAGGTAGATTCCTCTGCTTCTGCCTGCTGGTGTTGCTGCCATTATCTTTGCTTTTTCTCCTCTGTTCCATGGCGGGTTCTTTTGGCCCGGAGGGTTTGTGTTTGTTTGTTCCTGCGCCCTCTCGCCCTCCAGGCCGTCCAGGGCAGATGACCACCCTCCTTCATTCTGGCTCGGCTGGAGGTCTCTTCCTTTTAAAAGAAACTTTCCCAACGTGCTGTGAATGCTCAGGACAGAGTTTTGAAGTGAAGAAACTGAAGCAAATTATTTGCTTCTTTTGCAAGTAAACGTTTAACAAATAAGCATTCCAGGCAGGGGGTCTAGAGGAAGACTGAAGAGGAGATTTATGAATGCAGTGAAGGAGGGAATAAAGTTAGCTGGTGTAAGAGAAGGGGAGGCAGAGGATAGGGTTTGATGGAAGGGAATGAGTCGCCTGTGGTGGACTGGCGACCTGTCCAGGTGGACCCCTGCCTTTTGCCCAAAGAGAGCTGGGATAGGCTCCAGCAGACCCCAGTAACCCTGCACAGGAATAAACGGGTATAGATGATGGATGGATGGATGGATGGAATGATTCGCTGGGCCGACCCCTTCAGATTCATTTATCCCGATGGGGCGATGAAGAAAACCTTCTTTTCAGCTGCTCCCTCGTCCGGGCTGCCACAGTTGTATGATCCACATGATTGGTTTGGGCCAAGTTCTACACCAGATGCCCTTCCTAATGCAGCCAGGATTCGGTGGGTGTAAGCACTACCTCTAAGAACAGAACAGACAACGTTTTTCCAACCTTCCATTGTCCAAGAACCTTCCAGAATACCGGAAACATGATGCGTAAGGTGGCACTGCAGACCTGGGCCTTCCCTGTCTTTTTCCTGTTTGTAGATTCCTTCAGTTATTCCAGGAAAAGTACACAAGATCACCACTCGTGCAGCAGGCACTCCAGCTGCAACTCACTGGATGTTTTCTGTAAAGCCTACGATTGAGATGGTTGCGCGTGCGAATCCCAGAAGATCAGCTGATTCTGAAAGACTCGTTCAGTCACTCAGATCCTCTTTCCTCTCCATTCTGAAGCTGGTTTGAACATCAGCAGGTCGTCTTGACCACATTTATATGCCTGAATGCATCGAGTTGCTGCCCTGTGATTGGTTGATTAATGAACAAGTAACTTGTAAAATCGTCCATGATTATATAATTGGGCCGATTGATTTGGACTGCATTTGTTACTAAAGTTACTAAACATTTACAGCTACAGTTAAAAGTATGTGAACTCTTGGGATTATTTGGTCTGAACAACACAATAACAGACAAACATATTGCTTAAGTTTGATAAAAGGCAGTTATAAGTCTCATTACTGAACACACCAGTGAGGCGAGTGAGAGAACTCACATTTAAATCAAAGTGGAATATGTAGTTTGAGCACCTGGAATGCAATTCATGAAATGTGTTTGAAGGATTAGAGCTACTTTGATGAAAGCCACTCAAACATTTTAAGTTGTTCTCTTCATAAGAAGCACCTGTTGATGTGCACCGCACCTCACAAAAAGAAGAAGAGACAAGATGTGGAATAACTGAGCTGGAGAGCAGCTGCTTTATGTCAAAAAGAGTCATGGCTTAGCAAATGTTTGGACCACTTGAACCATCATGGAGTGAAACTCTCAAGTTCACCAAAATCTCAAACAGGATATTTTTTCAGGGTTTCGGATCTGGGCTCTGACTGGTTTGACTGGATCCCCCTGTGGCATGACCTCAAGGGAGCTGCTCACACCAGACAAGCAAAGTGAAAAAGTGCTGAAGCAGTTCTGGACAGAATAAGGAAGATCAAAAAGGTCAAAAATGACAGCTGGACATTTTGAAACTTACTTGGAGTCACTGCTGCAAAAGGAGATTCACACAGCTATGAACAAGCACAGTTCACTACGTTTTTTTCCTTGAAGAAATTATAATTAACTTAAGCACGTTGTGTTTTTCACTGGAAGATCAGATCACATTTTAATGCTAGATTTGTTCCACATCCATCTGTCAGGGAAGGGTGTCCCTTCACAGCGCAAAATAAAGACTCTTGTTCTCTCTGAAACTGTGCATTGCACTCTATTAGCAGCTTTTAATATACTGTCACTTTACTTAAAGTGATAATTATATTCTCTGCTACCAGCCCATCAAACACAACATGACAGAATATTGCATTTTATAATATAAGCGTTTAACAAATAGTACATCAGTTATTCATTTGTGAGACATCTCGGGGAGTTTTTATTTTATTTGTTTCCTTCAGGAGACGGCATGCTTATTATTTTGAGCTTGAGTACGGCTGGATCCCAACAGTTCTTAAGTCTTTTACAGTGAAAACTCAGGGGATGCAAGCAAAGATGATATAAATGGAGACTGGAGGGGGTGTTATATTTATCACTTCAACCATGAGTGATAAATTTTTGATCACAGTACAAGAAGTGCACAAAAAACTCAGCTGACACATGTTGAAAAATGGGATGAGCAGTTGCAATGATTATCAATCTCAGCAACTGGACTTTGACTCCACCCTGGGCTGGATTCAGACAACACAATACTTTAGTGTGATACATGCTGTGTCAGGTTAAGCAATTACGGAGCAGCCTGGCCGCACGGCGGACTCTGCGTGCCTGCCAGAAGTGTCCGAAGTGGTCCGTTTGATCCTGACAGACCTGCGCCCAGAAAAACCTGGTTGAACAAAAGGAACTGAAGAGAGTGTGGGTGCGTTGGTGGGTTGAACGGAAAATCTTGAATCTCGTTTTTTGCTATTTGAAATGTTGTGAGTGGAGGAAATGTTTAATTTTAATCAGTCAAGCTGTCACATGAGGTGAGAGTCTAAGAGAGAGGGTCTAAGATGTTAAATAGGATGTCGTTGATAAATGATGTCCCACACACCATGTCTTCCCGTCTTCGCCATCTCCTCTGATCTTGTAGTAGGATCCTGTAATACCTGTATACAACAACTATATTCACATTTATTTTCAAACATTAGTTAACTATCCTGCCATCCGGAGCCTTACAAAGCTCTGTCCGTCCAATCCACTCCGCTGCAGGCTACAATATCAGCAGCTACATTTACACGCACAGTTCTGGACATAGATGGTTAAACTGGTTTCCTTTCTTTGGCTCTGGTGTGACAGACGATGCTTGTAGACAACTAGGTCAGCTTGAATTAAGGCAACTGGACGTCCATGTTTCTTGGCTCTTGAAGAAAGATCACCTGATGATGGATGGAAGAACACTTGCCTTGATTTAAGATTTAAGTGCCTTTGTGAACATTTTTTTGGCAACTCCTAAAGACTAAAGGAAGACTCCAATATGATTGTGGCAATATGCTGTTCTAAGAGTTTTCCAGTTTACCCATTACACCACACACTGAAAACAACAGGTGAGTCTGACAGATACAGTAGATCAGATCAGACCCACATCTGGACAGATGTAGGGCAGGTGGTGCCTCCTGTTACTTCTCAAACTGCCTCTGCACACATCTGGTTTACCAGATGTCTCTGAAATGAGATGGGCCTCGTCCACCAAAATCTCTTAGATTGTCAGGACACCTTGGTGACCAACATGTCCTGTCATTTTGTTACAGAAGTCCAAGTCTTTCATGAACTATCACTGCTAAAGGCAGTTCAAACAGCCGCTGTTCACCATCCAGACTACAACGTCTCATTCCTCTCAGAGACTCTCTGCAGGGACAGACTGATCTGATTGGCTCCCCAGGACTTATGGGCATAATTACCAAGCTCCAACGGAGGGTAGCTAGATGGACCTGCTGAGCAAATTCAAATTGGCTAGCACTACATCTAGATCTTTAAGACAGCTGTCGGAGGCAGATTGGAACAAACGTTTACATGGATACAAATATTCAGAATAAAAATGCGTCATGTAAACACATCAGTTGGAAGAGGAGCACAGGGCTGAGGTCATACGAGCATTCACACCCATGAAGACCAAACCTACTTCTTCTGCAGTTGTTTTAGGCCAATGAGACAACTCTGTGCACGTCAAAATGCTGCGATTCTGAATAAAGCGTGGTTCACGTATTCGCACGTCATGATGGGATTGTTTGATTTAGTGTCCATATAAACAGTGGAGTCGGAATTAATGATTCTGAAAGTTTCTAATCTGAATAAGAAATTTTGCCCATGTAAACATGGCTAATGACACATGGTGAACTGGACAGACAACGATGTACATTTCGTCAAATCATGACAAACATTTACATTTTTTTTCCCTTCTCTGTTTTGGTTCTGTCCCTTATTTTAGTTTCAAAGGCTCTAAAATGATCATTTTAGGGTTGAGGGCTTCAAAACGTGTACTGTGTGATCTGTTTTTTATATTTTCAGGGTGTGCAGGTGGTTTTTTAAGAGAAAAAAATACCAAACCCCATGGCTTTTCACAAATATTAATAGATCTGTGTGCCAACTTGACTGCGAGGCACACCTGACATTTTCATGACCTCTGCATCTTTGCAACAAAAGTAGCATTTGCCAGTTGCTTTCCAACAATTACATTTCTGTCTGCAACGTCACATTCTGAAATTCCTCTCATATGTTTGATAATGAGCGCTAACGTGGCCACATCAATATTAAACGAGCTCATCTTTTGACTGGCGCATGTTTCCAGCGTTGCAGAGGAATCAAACCAAACTGATGCAACCTTGACTGAAAATCTAGTTAGTGGTCCTGCACAACAAAATAAGAGTCAAAGTGGTTGCTTAGCAACAGATTTATCACTCTGGCCTTCCTCCAGTTGGAGGATTTTTTTTTTTCTCAGGTTGAGATGATTCAGGCTGGCTGCTTTCTGTCAACAAAAACATGAAAAATATAATTCCTTTGAGAAATTAAGTTTTATAATCCGGGTTGTTCAGAGGGCAGAGTCAGAATATTAGACGCGGGACAGAATGGTTTTGCTGGTTTTTATCCTCATCAGCCACTTTCATCTACCACCAAGACTCAGCTTTATATCAAGAGCCATGCAGACTTGTTGCTGGCCTTCTCCTGCGCTCTTTTATTCAAACAATTCATTACCCACCAGAGGACAGTACTCACATCCTCCACATGATGGCGACATTGTTTCAAGCTGGACACATCCTGAGCTGCGCCTCAGAAAAATAACTCACCTCTCCATGTCAGTATGATAATGGTAGGAGATCCTAAATATGGGATTCAATATGTACCCTCACACTGTGGCACGAGCACTCAGGCTAGTTGATCCTTTGATGTACCAGGAACAGGTCTGGAAGAAGGTATCATTAAGGTTTCAGAGAGGTAACAAGACCAAAGCAGGTGCTCTTCTCTTTGTAACCGAAGCGTCGCATGAAAGGAGAGCTGAAGGAGTCAAGCTGTGAGTTTTCCTGTTTGACAGGCAAATATAAAACATGCCACACACACTGCAAAAACATGAATCACCCGTTCAATAACAACAAAGGAAGAATGTATCTTGTTCTATGTTGCAGTTCGCATTAACATTCAAATACATGAACTAAAGAAGCTACACGGATGGAAAAGACAGGAGACGACTGTTCTATTTATCCCCTGTTTACAATATGAATGCATATTTTAATTGTGCCAACCAAACTGGAGCGTTTTAACTCTTTTTCAAATTCATGCTTGTGTGTGTGTTTTTTAATTAATCACAGAGCTGAATTTCATGAAATCCAGACTAACCTGGAGCATGGGCGAGAAAGAACCCATTAAGTTTTATTTCAGCTCATCATCATTTTCTGTTAGATCTGTAAAAGACAGCATTGGCCTTGGCAGAGGATACGCTCTTTAAACAGTAGCTTGTCGTAGTTCTCAGATAAAAGCAGAAACAAACAGTCAATCAGCTGAATAGTCTCCTGAAATGCAAGTGAAATTATGACAAGGCGTGCATTCAGACCAAAATGAAAAAGACATTATGGCTCTGCCACTGTAAATTCTGTCTCTTTGATTTACATCTAAATATTCACATCACACAAGACATTTTTAAGGAAAAATAATGCCATCTATTTTACATAAAGTATCAACCCAATAAGGAAACTTCATGTCATCTTGTTTTGCAAGTTGCAAATTGTTCAGACGTCTGTTTACTTCTCATATGTGTGTTGTGTGTTTATTCTAAGCTACCCGCTTACTGTGTTCACACCAAGGACGACTAAAAGCTGTAAAATCGCTTTTGTTGCTCATAAAACATAGCGGCTAAAAAAAATCTGTTCACTTTTGTCGCTCAACTTGCTCATGACGTGAAAGACTGGAACATTCTCTTCTGCTTATCCTTTTAAAGGGGCCGTATGTTTTTAAGTCAACCAGCTTGTAGCTGATGGCTAGCTAGTGCTTTGACAGCAAGTTGTAGCCTACTGTGGGATTTAGCAGAAAACCCTCTCCTACTGAAATACGATGGTCCAGGCATAATCGATTAAATTACACACAAAAACAAAATCATGTCAACTTGTAGCCTGGTGAATTAATCATCTTCACTGATCTGCATCTGCAAATCTTCACTCATTCGTCTCACACTCTCAAACTAATTGACATAAGGGGGATGAAAGGGAAAGACGTCTTTCATCCCTGGCCTTGTCAATTAGTTTGTGTGTGCAACAATTTCAAAAACTTGTTTTGTTAAAGCATGGCTACATGTTAACTGGGGAGCAAATTAAAACTATTCCCACCCAAAACAAATGTTCTAGATCTCAAATATTTTATGTAAACAGGCCCCCTACTCGTGCTAATCAGTACGGATGTCCCAGATGTTGTTGCTGTTGGTCCTGGGTTCCTGTACCTGCAAAGACGTTGGTGGAGGATTTGGGTACATGAGATCCTCCAGGACCATCTTCAGCACGGTGAATTCCATCAGCTGGTGCAGGAGCTGCAGCTGGATGAGGACTGGTTCCAGTGATACTTCAGGCTAGACTGGGAGCGGTTGGACAGGATGAGGACTGGTTCCAGTGATACTTCAGGCTAGACTGGGAGCGGTTGGACAGCTCCCTGCGATTTTAGTTGCTCTTGGTGTGAACACACAGTTAGACATTAGGTCTACTCACAGTTTGACAGAGTGTGTAGAAAACTCGCTGTGATGTGATTGCTTCCTGTTTCCGTTCTTTGTGAGCCCTACATGTAATACCAGAGGTTTCTGCTTGGGGGCATTCTGCCTTTTACATGGTTGAAGAACAATACAACCATGTAAAAGAACAGAGAGAAGAAGCAACAGTCGCGTTACTGGAGATGTTTCATTAGACCGTAATCAGTGTTGTCAGGATAGTAGTTAGTTTGTTTCGTTTTCCTGATGCAGGAAATTGACAAGAAACACCAACAATATTTTAAGTTTGTAGTTCTCCACCCAACACCACTCAGCTAAAGGCCATAACTGCAGAAGAGCTTTGCGACAGCTGACTTGACACATACGCGTAATTTTTGATGGATGTGCATGACTGACATGTCAAATGAATGCAGGACCAGCAGGATGTCAGGCAAGTATATTGCAGGCTTTAGACAGGAAAACCCGATGAGAAAACCTGATCTCCACTTATTTAAGGTATGCTTCAACTCCAGCGTCGTATCGAGATTGCTCAGGAAAGGGGACTGCACTGACAACTCCATGCAATCTGTTGGGAAACGCTTTTCTTCTGCTTTAATGAATTTGAATTATTTAGATTTCGAAACTGAACTTCATTTAACTGGAGTCAGTGAACCTGTTTGTTTGTATGAAGTACCTTGAGATGACTGTTGTTATGATACAAATAAACTGACATGAATTTCATTGTCAGTTCACTGCATTTTGTATTCCTGTGGTACACACCCATGAGGTCTGAGCTGATGAGAATAATTGGCAAGTAACACCTTTAATTGCTCACTTAGTATTTCAATGCATGTGCATGTTGATGTTTTTAGCCTCCATGAGAAATAAGCTATTTGGAGTTTTGAGGGAAGTACAGGTGGTGTGGTGGTTCGTTTTTTGCACAGTTGCACAATTAATCATTCAGTAACTATTTCACTGTTGATGCAACAGTTTCCATGACACCAACCAGCAATAATGTAAAGCAACGTAAAGCAATGCTTTTACACCCTTCCCTTCGATCCATGCATGGGACTGGCACCAGGAGACCACTGGTTTAACTGAGACGATATTTGGGTCAGGCAGTATCTGTCCACTCAACTACGTTTTAACAGTTGATGGTGCTGGGGTTCAACTCTACCCACTATGACACATAGAAATGTTAACGCGCATTATATCCAATGTATTCATTTTCATAAAACTGTTATAATACATTCAACTGAAAGATATGAATACTAAAAGATACTGTCTGTACCATTTAATCACTTTTCAAAGTGCAAAGTTAGCAATATTTCTACCAACTTGTGGATGGGTGAGTTACAAACATGAGCTGTGACGTCTACTCAGACCCACACAAATGTCAGTGTTGATGGCCTTTAGAAAGACTGCAACAGCAATAGTGTTTCAGACAGGTGAAACTACCACCTAACAGGAAGTACCTCACATGTGCAAATGCTGTTTGCTCTGAAGCATGTGGCCCCAAATAAACAAATATATGGTCACTTTTGCTGCTCAAAAATAAGGACTGCAACAATAAGAAATTTAACAGCAAGAAAGTCAAGGAAATGCACATGTACTTGTTTATTAAGTACCAAAACATCCTTTTTTTAAGTTGTGGTAAATGACATGCACACAGTCATTTTCAACACTTTCTGTAATAAATGATTCTCATTCACCCATTCACATTAATGTCTATTACATAAAAAATATGCAATATGTAGGATTAAATCATTCTAGGTAAGAAGATATGATTAATGGCTTTTGTGTCATTTTATTTATTTGTAGTAAAAGTGACTGTCCAAGTGTCTTTATTTCAACAGTGTGGCTCTAATTTAATATAAAAATGAAGAATAAAGAAGGCTCTTTAATGGGTAAAAATCATGAGATTTTAAATATATTTTACAGGGAACAGGCCTCATGCATTCAACCAATGTGCCAAAGGAACTCAGGATAAAACAACAACAACAAAAAAACAACTTGTATATGGTTGTATTTTTGACTCAGGGCTAGTATACTTCCTCCAAGTGGAGACCTCTGGTATTACATACACATCTTGCGTCATACTGAAGACAGAAACGTTCACACCACAGTTGGTTGCGTACACGTAGGAATGGGCGTGAAGGTTTGGTCAAGTGGTTCCCGGGCGGGTTTATGCCAAGCATCTACCATCCCACCTAGCTGAAGCTCATTCCAGGAAGTACGTTTAGTTGCAAGGAGAAATGGGCTTTAAAAGCCCTCTGTACAAATCTATAGGTCACGTGACTGGATAGTTTATCCAGAGTTATTAACAGTTAATGGTTTATACGATAATTAATTTACTTTGTGAGCAAATTTGCTTCCGACATCCTCTTATGAACAAATCCTAGTTTTATGCAGCATTCATGAATTTAAAGGTGTGTTTTAGTGCAAATTCCCTCACAGACTTACAAAGATTTCATGAATGAGGCCCAATACGCTCGGATTTTAATCATTTAAGAAATTCAGATTATCTACTCTGGTGAAGGTTTTGAATATTTGTTCTGTTTGAGGTAAAACATCCAGATTTAAAGATTCCTCTCACGAATACATGGTTCCACTAACAGGATCTCTTGATTAATATGAGAACAATAGTATATAAAGGTTGTGTTTAATTTACATATTGGGAAAGCATAATGAAGTAATTAAAGAAAAGCAATTTGCAAGCCCACTGCGGATAATTTGAAAATAATAAGGGCAGGTTTCAGAAGACAATTTGAAAAATTAAGTCTGACATTCAAGTGTCTCTTAATGACTTAAGTTGTTTGCTTGAGTTGGAAATGACAACACCGTGACTTCATTCTGGATTGTATTTATAAGGGATTTTTCTAGTCAAGTGCTGCATGTGCTTCCCCAGCAGGATTTTCAAGATCCTGCTACCCTTAGCCGGCATTACATAAAAAAAAAAAAAAAAAAAAAACTATGACAAGGTAAAGTCTGGAGTCTTGTCTGTGCTTGTGTGGGCTGGCTTAATTAGGCTTATAAATCTGATCAAAATCTATGCAGTGGCTGGTAGTTCCACTCACACTCTGCATTCCAGTTTTTGCCTCAAATCACCGGGGGCATCTCTCGGAGAACATAATCCTTAATGCTCCAATTCATCATGTCCCAGTACTGCGACACAATGACACAATGAAAAAGAAGGGGGGGAAAAAACAACATACAGTAGAGGGTGAGAGAGTGCAAACTTTCAGGTTGTTAAAATTCTAAGCTTATCCATTTGGCATCAAGGCTGTTTTGCTCTGCACTCACATTAGTCCAATCCCTTATCGCTCTCACGGTCCAGACACACTCAGATGTGGGCAGCGGAGGGAACATTGAGTTTTATATAAATCAATACTATGTACCCAACACTTTGCTGCTCCTGGCACCCCGGGGAAGATTATAAAGTGCTTGGCGAGATCATCTCTGCTCCATCATTTCTTTCTGAGGTGGGAACGAAGAGAGGAATTGAAGAAAGGCTTTTTTTTTCCTGCTGGAAGGGGGACGCAGATAAACAAGGGAGTTCTACTCTTTGATAGGTGGCATCAGTTTCATTTTCATTAGAATCAATTGTCCACCGCTGGACACACTTATAAATGTTTTGTTCAATAAATGGTACCAACATAAAGAATGTTAGAAGCTTTTGTTATTTAGGCTACACAGTCACGAACTCAAGCGAAGATACGAAGTCTCTTCGTCTGAGGATTGGCTCAGCATTCGAAAAATGGAACAAACTAAAGCATGTTCTCACAGATCGCCACATTAAAATGTCCATCAAAGTTAAAGTCTTGAATGCACGAGTGAGACTATTTTACAGTCTCCAGACTTAGCATCTGACAGAGAAAGAGCAAAGTAAGAGTAGAATATATATGGCACAGATTCTTGAGAAGGATGGTAAGAGGGGGATACAAGAGAGTGAAGGATGAGAGAAAGGAAGAGGAATTGACTGATGACGATGAGGAATGGCACTTTATGTAGTCTAACGAAGATCTACGATGTATAACCAACACAAGATCTATAAGGGAATATTGCTTTGAGCAACACCTAAAGTAGCACATTTATGCCGGATGGACAATGGAGACGTCAGAAAGCAAATAGCATTCAATGAACGTGTCCCCAAGTGGATAGCTCTTGAGAAACGACTTGGCATGGACTCCCAGGAAATAAGGAGAACGATGATGGACAGGAACAAATTCCAGTGTCTCTTTGTGAACATACTCTAGATGGGGTCAGATCCTCCGAAAGAGAACTAGAAGAAGATGATTTTGGTCCTTAAAGGATGTTCTTGAATAAATTTATTGGGCGTTTCAAATCAGACTATCCAAATAAAGAAAACCTCAATATTACATGACCCTGTCTCTGGAGGCGGTCCAAATCAGAGTAGAATTAGCCATCTTTAACATCTTTATCTCCACTCAGCATCAAAGTTTCTTGCATTTGTAGCTGCAACACTACCCACTTTTGCAACACTTTTTCTTTTTTTTTTTTTTTAACAGCAGAGAAACCATTGGATGTGCCTTTCAAACCTCTCTTTATCTGGTTTCTATCCTTAAAGCTTGGAGGCGGGACCAACCATTGCTTCTCAGATTGCCAGTTGGGTAGCACTGCAACCAAACAGAGCAACAAAATATGCTGATTTATTCTGAGTGGTGCAAACTAGCCAGCGGTGGAGAACAGTTGATGGAGGGAGACACAATATAATGAAAATGAAATCTGACTGTTGCTGCTTTGTTAGCAGAATTTGAGAATAACTGGTGTGCTCAAACACTGAATCAGTGTGGTTGTAAAATGTAGACAGATATACTTCTTTTATCATTAGAGCAAGCTAACCAGATGTCTCTTACCATTCGTGAATGAGATGGACCTCATCCACCACAATCCCTTAACCCTAACCCAGAAAGCCTAAACAGCAGGACCTCTTTAATGTTATGCGCAATAACAGAATTCTCACACGTGCCGGTGCATTCACACATATGCATCGCGGCAGCGCACAGCGGCGAAGGAGATCAACGCACAGGGTTCACTCTGTCGCCATGACCAGAAAAAACAATCAAACTGCTGCTGAAATATCCAGGTCAGGAAGAGTGTTTGTTGTGTTGACCAGCTGACTGCTAGTAACTAGGTTCTATGGAAAAGTAACCAGTGAGGTGAAAGAAAGGAGACCACTTGTCTCTTTGTGTAGTTGGCGGTTCTGATAACCACCACGAGTTGGTATAACGGCGGCTATCAGTGACGGCTAAATTCAAAAACACAGCTTGTTTGCCTGCTACTCATTACTGCTGTTCACAGACACATAAACGCAGTCACACCAGATTCACCCACTTACTCCCAAACTTAATTTCTTTAAGTGTCTCTGTGACCACAAACACCACGACTACTACTACTACTGTGTACACAACCTTCTGCTGTATAAACGCTTCTTCAGTACAATGCAGCAGAGTTTGTGATACTGGAGGACTCCACTTGGGGGCAGAATAGTAGAGTCACTTTTACTACATAAAAACAAAATGCCACCAAACCCATTAATCATCTTCTTACTAAGGAACATCCAGTGTTACATATTGCATTTTCATTACGTAATATGTGTTATAGAAGTGTTTTTGAGACTGGGCGAATCATATTTACTAAAATTTGGCACTTTCAACATGGGGGTCAATGGAGATTTTCTCCATTTGGACGAAGGAACTGATGGTCAAAGAACTCCCAACAAAATGTACTTGTGTACCAGTGTGGACAGTCTTAGTCACTGGGTCAGACCAGTGAGAGCCAGAACCAGCCTTCATGTAAGCAAATAAGCTGACACGTTGTTCCCGTTAGACTCAAGACAAACAAATAGTGAGTTTTTCAAAAGCCTTTCAATTCGTGGGGCTTTTTCAGACTTTGAGGAGATGGGAACACATTGGATTAGATGGGATAGTCTGTTGCCTAAGCAACTGCAACACTGCTGTGTTAGAAAAGGTTACTTTATCTGTTAGGATTACACTGCACAGGGAAGATGGAGAAAAAAAGAGAAGAGGAGAGAGAAGAAAAGGAAAGAAGAACTTCGGCTGGAATCTAGCAGTTCAGATCCGAGGCCATACGCTGCACGGCTTAGCCCTCACTCAGTTCAAACAACAAACAAAAGAACTCACGCTGTCAACAAGTGTGAAAACAAAGTTGAAGGAATCAAAGAAAAGGTGACAAGAAGGAGGGAGGAAAGATAAGAGGCGGAAAATGAGGCTGATCTATGCTAAGTCCACTCCAGACAAAAATAATCCTGAAACAGCCGCACGGCGTACCTAAGCTCTTAGGTGAAAAGAAACTGGATTATTATTTTTTTTCTTCTACTAAGATGACAAACGGAAACAGTGAAACCACACGGGATGTTTTAAAATCCCAGAGAGCTGCTTCAGCACCAAGCAGTGACACCGGATGATATTATTTATTTACATCTTTGTTTCATCATGTCGCAGAGGTACGTCGTCTGGCCCGCATTGTGTCAACGCGGTTGTTTATATTTATGAGTTTTTAGGAAGAGATTATGGGAGCTGTGGAACAACAGCGGATTTAAAAGACAATACAGCAGACAGCAAACCTGCTTTCATCTCTGGGGTTCACAGGTGCCTTTGACAGGACTTTGACTAGACTTACTATTAACCACACAACCCCTTTACACACAAACACCAAAGCTTCTGCTGCGCACCAGAGAGGCTTCGTTTCAACTGTGTCAACTTGTTACAGCGACTACTTTGAAGCAGTCCTTTCCCTGATCCACTGCAGAACCAGAGAGTCCAACTATCCTGGAGACGTGTCGCTCAGAACCACCATTTGAAGATATTCCCAGGAAGTTCTGGATTGATGGCTGCAGAGATGCAGAGAAATGGTAAACTAGAAAAGCACTCGGAGAGCGCAGACCTCCAAGCAGCACAGGTCCTCCACATGTTGTGACTTACACCCGAAAGTATCACTCCTACATTTGTTTTATTATATTGGATTAATTGACCATGTAAACACACTTAGCAACTGGAATTGCATTGATATCATTATTAGTTCAATAGTAATTCGTGAAAATGGACATTTCTGTAATGGTGGTTTTCTTCTAGATCCAGCTCCATAATTATTGAGGACACGTCAAATCTGTTGACGTACTTCTTCTTCAGTAGACTTTCAGTTACAAGTTGGTGCTTGTTGCACGTCTTTATCTGCATTTCTTATGTCACAGTGTTGAAAATCATGATTACCCCCTTTTCATGTTCTGGATCTTTAGTGTCCAGAATATTGTCAGGTTCTGGATCATAATTTTATATATTATAGAAACTATCATGACGGTGTCCTGTATTTTTTTGCTAAACAATCCCACCATTTAATTGTGGAGATTTATACACATATCCTGAAAATGGCCCTATCTCACAATGATGAAGAATCCTTTAAAGAATTCCTGGATCCACATGGTGATCCGGATCACCTCCAAAATTTAATCATTTGTTCGCCGTCCCAATTCTTATGAAAACCTGTCCATAACTTTTTGAGTTATGTTGCAAACAAACAGACAGACAAACCAACGCCAGCAAAAACATAACCTCCTTGGTGGAGGTAAAAAAGTGACGTGCTGGTCCAACTTGACTTCGATACCAATTCCTGGGGTTGATACATCAAGTTTGGTTTCAATATTTCTTACCTGAGATAAAATAACAGACATAACTGTCATTTGTAACAACAGAATAATTGTGGACCAGAATTCAAACTTGTAGCAGCTGAAACTGACATGCATAGACATCGGTAAGAAGTTTAAACTGAACCCATCTATCGGTTTAATTTTCCAGGAATCGATCGAGACATTTTTCACTATCGAGATATTTTTGGTCACAATTGGCTGTCCAATGTCCAACAATGTGAGCAATTTGATGACACGTCTCACAACGGTTTTGCAACCAAAGACTACCCGATATCATTGTCTCACAGTGTCACAGATATGAGTCAGCCTGTTAGCCAATCAAACTCCAACTCGAAATTAGGTACTAATTACTGTGACCTAGTGTTATTCCAAAGAAAAATGTCCTTTTCTCACAAACCAAGACCAGGACCACATTCTTGTGTTTCATTGCTTTTTAAAAAAAGCATTTTTGGCACACATAAATGGTACAACAGAACGGTTGTCCATCTGCGATCCGTATCAGTCGTAGCCTCCGATCCAAAAGGACTCAACTTTTCATAGTCTGCACCAGTGGCCTCACCTGTCATCATGGAAGGAAAGAATTTATAATAAACAAATAAATGAAATGGTTATATTCATCCACTAAACTAATTTTCCTTTTAACTTAAACAATTTTGATTGTTTTTTAAATTAAAAATTGCTGAAGTTTTGCATTTTATGATCAAATACAGGGAAGAGACATGGTGAGGACGCAGCAAGTTAAGCCTCATCTGGGATTGGACAATCCCTCAGAAACTGGGCTCTGCCATCAATGAGACCATGTTACTGTCTCCACATACCCCCCCCCCTAGTGTCTCCACATGACCCCCCTGATTTTAGATGTTTATACAACACGTTCTCACTCCTTTACCGTCACATATCGACGCTTCACCATGCTTCACATTTTGACACGAAGGGCACCCCTAACGTGTCATTAATCGACGCGGGGGTTGTGGGTGAGCTTTGAGGGTTCAAAGTGGGGGTGAATGGGTCATACGGGGGTGGGTGTTGGGGGGTCGAGGGGGTATGGGGTAGGAAAAAGAGGTGGGTTGGGGTTAAAAAGATGATATGGGTTAGGCAGTAGGAAAGCTGGGGTAGGGGATGCCCGACGCGTCAACGTGTGACGCTGGATGTGCGAGTCAAAAAAGACGAGAAAGGGGTACCCAATGCGTCAACACTGTGACGCGCAAACCCGAGGCGTCAATATATAACGACTTCGGAGTGAGAACGCGTTGGTTTATAATATAGGTGAGGCCTGTTTCTTGTGCTCAGTGATATTATGACGGCAGTGAGGAGGCGCTTGGTGAGGCTGCAGTTCTCCTGCCTCATGGTAGGGGGCAGTAGTGAGCCCAGACATTCTACACTGCAGCTGCAGAGCAAGTGTCAATGATCAGTGAGACTGATAGACTTTTAAAGAAGACAAGGGAGACTTCTAGAAAAAACTAACAGAGATTTTCATCCAGAAGGATCAGAACATGACTTTATTTCTAAGAAAGGTACGACCATAATAATCTTTTTTCTTTTAATGAATTGTGCTTCATGTGGGCTACCGATATGAAACATAACCTGTTGTAACTGCTGCTGATCAGATGGTGTGTAATCTACCCTGCTGGCTTCATATATTTTTAAACTGGATTCTGGTGGAGTCAGTGCCTCACCAGCCATGAACTTCACCGCACGTCACTGGTCTGCAGATACCATTCTTCAAATCAATCCCAAGATTTAAAAAAAATGCTAATTTTATAGTGTGAGATGTTAATCTTATGCAAGGGCAGAAATCATGCAGTGTAGAGGAGCCTGTAGGCAGATAATGTTCTTCAACCCAGCTTAGGGCCCCTTCAAGTCTTCCCTTCTAATTCATCGTCTTCATCGCTGTGTATGCAAACACCATCTCAGTCCCTTTAATAAAGTCATTGCTCCAGTGTTGTTGTCTTCTTTTATTGTCAGTTTGCAAACAGCAAAAGTGGTGCATTACTGCCAGGCTACGGCTGAGTCAGTGGATCCTACCGGGTCGGACACAGGGATGGAAGCAGCAGCATAAAGAAACAAGGACGAGGTTGGCCCCGCTATCTTTCCAGCTTGCTAGGTTTTATAAAAGACCCCCGCTCATGAAATCCCAGTTAACATCACTGCAAACATCGGCAGGGTGCAGACCAGTCTCGGTCAGAATAAGCTGAACTTTGTTTCGAGAAGACTTGAATCTCTTGTTCATCTCCACGTCAAATGAAAGAGACAATCCTTCAGCTGACTGCAGCGTTTGTAGCGCCACCTTAAGCATCATGTAGGCCTACTACTGGTTTGGAATTTGATACAGATGGAATTTAAATGTCATAATCATCAATTTATAATGCAGAAACAAATCCACCCACCATACCCATTTATTCACAGGTTTTAGCCCCCCCAACTCATTTCTCCCATCCCGACCATCATTTCATTCACACAAACATCGCTCTGGACTAAATATATGTTTTGCTTAAGCTTCACTGGAGCATGTTTTCTTGCGTTTCTGTTCGTTTCTCAGAAGACATAAGCCTGCATTTTCTGATCTGCTCCACTTTGATCATCTGAAAATTATTCCCTCCATGCAATAACTCTCATTGGCCAAGTGAAAAATAACAAAAATGCTTTTGCGTCATCGGGACCTTTAAGTGTTCAGTAAACATGTTCATAAGGTGCCTTCATAATAAAAGCTTCTCACAGCAGCTTTGCATCTTTTTACTCTGTGGATTAGCAAAAAAATCTTAAAGTTCTGCAAGATGATGAAACTCCAACTGTCACAGAATATTTCAGTGTACTTTTATGTTCTTAACACCTAGTTTAAATATATTCTTAGCTTTTTTTTTTGAGGAAATGTCACTCAAAATGTCGTTGCTTTCATGCTGGGTGTGAGATTAGGAATCGCTTACTGTTGCCTGAAGCTGTAAAGCGAGATAAAGACTTCTCTGTGTGCCTGCTAAGCCCTCTGCTTCAAGAACAAAGTCTTTCTCTGAAATGATGTGCCTCATTAAGCTTCAATTAAAAGCCTTAGCTGAGTAATCGTACAAAGGAAGTGGGCAAATATTACACTTAGACACATGTGCTACCACAAATGGCAGCAGAACTAAATGGATTACCTTCCTCAGAGGTGATGTCAACAGCCGCTACAGATTTGAGACATAAATATGTGCGGCATAAATCTGAGCTCGACTCCCGCCTCGTCTTCACAGCAGCGGTTTGGGTCCTGACGCAATGAGTGGAGTGTTTGGAAGAAAAAAGAACAAACATAGCTGTTACTCTGCGCTTGCATGTTCCCCACGCTCATCCTAGGAGACATAATTATTTAGAAATAAAGAAATGAAAGCATCCCTGATGTAAATATGGATTCAGTGAACGCTCCATTAGCGTGGTGACAGGGTCCCCGCTGAGCTGAACCCGGCTTGTTGTGTTTGTCTGGCTGCTCGTGTTGTGATCCAGGCCTCCATTTAGTCGAGGGTTCTCGGCAGGTCAGCGCGTTAATGGCAAAACGCTGAACGCTGCTGGATGGGAGGCCAAAAGGGGGAGGAGAGGCGTGATTTTATGTCACGTTTGGTGGTGAGAGGACTTCTAGGAGTGAACACACGCACAAAAGCGAGTACGTCCGCTGACATATTTGGATAAAAACATACTCAAAAGTGACAGAAACAGATTCAGGCTGAAGAGAAGCTTCAAAGCTTCATAAAGCAGCAACACGGACGCAGCCCTAACTGGGCTCTTTGCTTTCTAACACGCTCTTCATGACACCCAGGAGAAAAACTCCAGCATGGAACATTCACTTTCTGTCCTTCAGGAGAAATTCACAGTTCAGATCTTGACGGGTGTCCTGCTGTCTGCGGGTGATAGACGCAGCAGGGGCGCAGCCTCAACTTTTCAAGACCGTTTCAGCATAGTTGCTTTTAAATCTTCACCAATTTCCAAAGTTCCAGACCCCATACGGTGAAAAATGTTATTCCTCTCGTCCGTCTGATCTTCCCTGAGCTGGGTTAGTTATGAGGAGAGTCCGACATTAAAAGGCATCTTTCAGAACCGAGAACCTGGTGCTGAAAGCGGAACGGACCTGTCAGCTCACTCAAAGCAGAATGAATGAACCGACTTGTAACGTTACGGTTTGCTTACGGATGTGGGAGCTCAGCTACCAACTTCTGGTTCCCACAATGTTCCCTGAAGGTTTGTCTCAGGTTGTTGTTTGGTTAATCACCTCTAGAATTTTTGATTTTATTCCACCATTATGGACAACAGCAGACACCCTCTCCACAGTCTGCTGCAGAACAGAAAGATTCAGGAGATCCTTAATTCTATTTAATTAACTAGATGATGTTTTTTTTTGTTTGTTTGATGATGATGAGCACTTGACAATTTCCCTTTGGGGATTAATAAAGTTATATCTATCAATCTAGCATGTTGCTGCAGACCTCAAACCTCTGATTCCATTCTTAAAGCAGCGCTGCAGCACCTCCACCTCCAGAAACTTTTAAATGGTTGACGTCAACCTGCGTAAGATCGACAGCTCTGATTGGTGGATTTTCAACAATTCACACGTCAGCCAATGGAGTTGCGGCTACACAGCTACAGCTAGCCAGTAAAATCAAATATGCACGCAGGACTATAATTAAAAGTATACGGCTTATTTTTGTAGCCAGCAGGAAACAACTCACAGGTGTACTGGTGCGATACTGGTGGATTTTGCGACGTCTTGCAGTAGTTTTCAAGTAGCTCATTTTTGTTCTTCCATTCACTTTTACAGAGATTCTCTGCAGCAGCAGCAGTTTGATTCCTGGTGATGAAATGCAGACATGTAGGCTGCAGAGTCGTTTGTACATTAACAGCCGCTGAATCTGAATGCAGCTGTGACTGGAGAAGACGCAGACGCAGATGTTCACTGCTGGTCAACAGCTTTACAGAGTTGGTCTGTCGATGTCTCCAGGTTCGAACATTAAATTCTGACAGCATTTACAGCCCTCTATGTGCTGACACATTTTCGATAAAAGTTGAAATTTTGAAAAGCAGTTATTCATGAAGGCATAAATAAATCATAAATTAAGCTGGTTAGAATTAGAACTGCTCATTTAAAATCAATAATTTAAGATATGATTTTTCTTTATTTTACACTGACCAACATTTAGGTTGTTAGTTTCAATATAAACCGCATGGCTGAATTAAAAGAAAATAAAAAATAAAGCAGAATACAACATTGTAGGATTATTGTAAACAGACAACAGTGCAACTGCAGGAGAACATTTCTTTTAGGGAACGTTAGATTTTGAGGAACCACGTGGTGCTTCGTTCGTGAACGTTGGGTTTTTGTCAGACTAACCTCTGGAAGACGACAGAGGAACGTTGAACGTTTTGTGTTTGTTTGGGGACCCCGTACCCCTGAAACATACACAGTTACACAGTCTGAAATTAAAGTATAGAACAATTAAACAACGTAAGTTAAGAATGAGTAAATAATAAAATCAATTTATACAACAACTTTTGACTCCTAGCAGCCTCCTGCAGGTTGCTTGGCCTTGTTCCCTGAGAAAGGCAGCTTTTTTTGTTTCATACTGAAGTTTACGCGACCGGTCCAAAGTTTTGGAGCACCCCAATTCTTGCAGTTTTTTTTTAATTAATTTTAAACAGTTCAACTATAATGAATAGTTCAAAATGGTACAAAGGTAAGCTGTCAACTTCCAGAGGTTAACAAAGACAAAAGTACATTTCAGTATCATAAAACAAAAACAAGGCAGAATCGCACTAATTCAACCCTCAGTAACAAATTTAAATGATACAAAACAAGCTTGTACTGTAAAAGGAAGAAAAAGCAAAATATCTTAGCAAAGATTCTTCAAGTGTTTATTTTTCTATTGAAGTCAACAGCAACGAGCGCTGCCTGCGTTTAGACCAGAACGATAAGAACCGAGTCCAGAAATGTATTCAGCCTAAATATTTGGCTCAGTTTAGAGACGCTTAAAGATAACAGATAACAATGATTTAAGACTGAAAAAGAACTAGAGAAGGGATAATTACCGTATCTCACCAATTAATTGCAGGCTGCAAATACCCGCCTGGTTCTTTTAAAGGGGTCATCACCCATTTTGTGTATCAAACGCCCACCCAAATAACCGCCGGATGTGTGGATATGCAAAGATGATTTTGTTGTCAGACTTGACAGTTTGGTGATAACTTGATAGTAGTGAGGCTGAATTCTCGCCAGCCTTGTCTGATCCGCTTTAAACAGACCAGAGTTTGTTTGCTCGGAAAGTTCAGTTCATGTGCTGGAGGTGTGAAAGCACAACAGGACTCTGGTCCACCTAAAAACATAGGCCTTGGTCCTTCAAGGGAACCACATGCACGAGGCAGACTACGATGCAGGGCATTTTCAATAAACGCAGCCTATATGCAAGGCATTGTGGGTAAACAGGTTGGAAAGGTTTGGTTCGTTTGTGAAAACAAATGTAATGAACTAAGTCCCAGTCATACCGAGTTACCAACCTAAGAGTTTGAGATTATTCAGCTTCCAAAATGAAAAAAGACACAATCCAAGTAGCGGTGTAACAGGACTAGCAAGAAAACTGGTCTGTCTGTCTGTCTGTCTGACTGTCTATCTATCTAACACACACATATGGATATACATAATGCTAATAAATAAATAATGCTAAAATGAATGATATGAATAAAAATGAACATAATTTTACACTGACTTCAAATGTAACATCTTGTGCTGTGGGTGAGCAGCAGTCAGTGGTAATGATGATGTCATCAGTATGTTTGGTGCTGAGGAAAAATAGTTTCTGTTAATTTCTCATAGCCTATACAATGCTTTGATGCATTTTTAATTACTTGTGAACATAGTGCTAGATCAACAACAAAAAAAAATGAATAAAAAAAAAACTGTTGGAAGAATCTTTAATCTCATCTCCTCCAAACAAGTCATCCATGAATTTACAAACTATGGAACAAAGTGGTTTTCTTTTCTGTACCATAACTTATTGCTAAATAGGGTATTATTTGGGCGTATAACTTCATGTCATAGGAGCAGAGATCATAAGTTGGAAGGAGAGGTCCTTCCTGAAACCCAGCAGGTTTGGCTCACGTGTTTTCTGATAGGCTGAACTCCTGGAGGCTTGCTGACGGGCGGAGCCAATGTTGGTTGCTGTTCATACACGCATGTTAACAGAAGAACACATGAATGCAATGGTTTCAATGTCTAAAAGCCTTCCAGAAGAAACTGCCTGGAGAATTTGACCATAAAGGGCACTTCCGCCCTTTATTACATCATAGAGAGCTTAGCTCAGAAAAAGAAAAACTAGAACAGACATTCACCGCGTTTTCCTAAGCGCCTGGTGACGTCTAAGATGGGAATTCAGTCAAAAAAACAGGAAAAATACAATATGGTCACTTTAAGTAAGAGTGCATGTTAGGACGAAAAGAAAAAAAAAGAAAAGTTCTCAGTGAGACAACACGTGAATCACAAAGGAAAAAAGATCCCAATAATTATGTACTCTATAGATCAGGGTGCTGAACTGGATTTCATCCTGGGCCACATCATCACCATGGTTACCGTTACTCTTTATTTTCTGAAGCAGCTATTTTGTCAGAATTCCTGCTAGTTCCTGGACTTGGTATAAAACAGTTTGTCAAAATCTGAAATTAAAATCAAATACTTTTTTCATTTAAAAAATGTTGTAAAATATCTTTTTTTCCTCAACCCCATAAAACTTTGCCCTAAAATTCCAGTTTGTTTTTTTTTTAGCAAATTTTGCAAGATCAAAATTTTTTTTTTTTTAACAATTAAGATTTTTTAATTTTACAGTCACTGATGTCACAAAATGACAATTTTGTTTTGTTGGAAAATGTCAACTGTTGGCAAAATTTTTATGTAAAATCCCTAAAATGCATTTTTTTAAATAATCTGAAAAAGTAAAAAAAAACAAATAAGTATGAAAAAGTATAAAAACGTATAAAGTATAAAAAAACAAGTTTGGATAAAAAGAATAGCAAGTAAAAATCCTTTTATCGTGAGAGGCCATCTGCAGATGAAAGCCGTGCCTTCAGTTGTCAGACTGGAACTGTCATCTTCTGCAGAGTGTCGCTCTTTGAAATGGATTATAAAGAGGGTCCAGGACGTACCCACAATGGGGGGCGTCACTTCTGCAGCTCTTAAGATCATCCAGAACAACTGCTCTCTACTCTCGCCTCCACTCTGAGAGGAGGAATGTAGCTGGTCACCAATCTGCCTCGTGTAGTTCATCTGCAAGCACTCCCATTTTTAAATATATAATATTTAAAATCAGCTGTAAAAATGGCCTTTAGAGATTGCAGGATGGAAATCAATACCTGCTTCCATGCGGTGCTACCTCAGGTTTTATGGGTTCAGATTTAGGTTGCTCAGGGTAGCTGTGCAATATCAGGCTCTGATTTGGGTAATCTTCTTGTTTTAAAGCTATGTATTTCTGTTGGCTTTACTTCCATTTCTACTGTGTATTAGTACTCCTTTAATTCATGTTAGTTCTGCTTTCTGCAGTTTTTGGAATCACGACAGGGGTTAGATGAGAGTTTGATGTTTTTGGTGCTGGATAATAGTTTATTTGTGCACTGCTCCAAGACTCCCAAGAGCTGGTTAATAAAACAGTCGACACACCACGCTCCGTCTGTGTCTTCCTCCTGATCAGTTCCACACAAGGACTTAGTGAGAGCCAACGTGTTCATCTGCTGCAAATAAAGCGAAAGCTGCTGGTCTTCGTCCTGCAGACCTGGTGCTGGTGCAGCTCTGTCTGCACGTCATCCAAGTTTTAATTTCTTCCTGCCTCATTTCCTTCCATCAAAATAGCTTCATGATACGGCAGGCCCTCACTGTTTGATGCTTCTGTTTGGATTTATGCTCTTGACTTTGCTTTCTTCTTTTCGTTGAGTTAATGCAGTTGTTTTAGTGCTAAACCTGCCTGCCTCCTGTGTTTCTGCACATAGTTTCTAACAACTGAAGCTTTCATTTCAACTTGATCACTACTGCAGCTACCGTCTGCTTCACCTGAATTACTGCCAATATACCACCAAAATTTCACTTGGTGTCAATTGTACAATCTGAACAAAATGAACCCAGTTTCCCCTCATCGTGGTATCAAACGCTGCCTTTTAGATGAAAGATTAAAGTTGGAGCGTTTTTGGTACTGAAGATGGCTTTTGAATCTTTTTGTTGGAAACGATTATGACGTATGCAACGTTCTGCACATTTGTTGTCCCTTTCTGGAAACTGATTTTCACACATTCTGTACTCACAGGTGTGCAACACCTTACAACCATCGGGACAGAGAAGCACCTCAGCTATGACAAATGAACAGATCATGGTCATTTTGCTCCCAGATATTACATGGCTACGGACCCCCAACACGGTGCAACATGTGAGTAGTCTGATAGGTCCGAGCCACATCTGGACAGATTTAGGGTCTGAAAACGAGCCGTAGGACCTCCTCATCCAGGAGGCGGGGCCAACTGCTGATTGTCAAACTGCCTCTGAACGCAGTTGGTTAGTGCTACGACCAATCAGAACAACAAACAACGTATTTAACGTGTTTAAAGTGATGCAAACTAGATTGGATTTGGAAATAAGTGGTGTGCTCAAACACCCAACCAATATCTTTGCTGACTCAAACTACTGAATCCAGGAGACAATGTCGCAGCCCTTTTGTGAAGATATTCTGGTTTTTGATTGTGAGTGAATTGTAAAAGTCAAGACTGGCAGTGAGCCAGGAGACCTGATGACAGGGTCATGTTATTTCAGAGCTTTGATTTGATTTTTCTTTCAGATAGTGACCATGGTTGGTTTTTGATTTGTCTTGACAACACTGCTCTTGTGCTGCGTATACCTGAACAGAAATGTTGGTCCTGAACAGAAGCCGCCACAAGTCCTGACTCTGATCCTGGTTCATTGTTGCCCAATGTGAAGTTCTTAGAGGCCTCACAATACAAGAAGGGGCTAACATGAAGGCCACGTGGATCAGTTTCTTTGATTAACTCAGCAGGAACACATTCCTCGGTGAAAGATAAATGGTTTTTCCTCATGTTGCTAACATAATTTCCAACTGACTTAGTTCCTGTCAACTAAATAGGAACAAAAAGTGTGAAGGTTTGTGTTTGGTAGATTATTTGCTGAACAATGTTTATTGTCAATGAATCTCAGACTGCTGGAGAACCTTATTTCTCTTTTAAATGGTGCTGCCATTCTTCTCTGCCAGTGACAAACAGCCCCCCTTTGTTTGTGCTGGTGCCTTTGACTCTTATTTTGAGATTCTGGTACGCCCACTGATGAGTCCTGATTCTAAGTACAGTACTTGGATCGTAGGGTCAAAGTGTGGAGAAGAGACGAAAACAGCTTTGGTTGCTGCACTATAGAGCAACATGTTTAGGTGGGGGTAGCGTGATGGTGGGGGCCAGCATCTCCTTCACTGGAAAAACTAGGCTTGTCATTATTGGAGGTAATCTCAGTGCACATAGATATCGAGATTAAACTCTGCAACCAGGGGTAATCCCATATCTCCACAGTCTGGGAAGGTTTATCAGAAACCAACTCCAGAATCTGGGAGAGGAGAGGATGGAACGACCTGCCAGCTGTCTCAACCTCAACCCCACTGAACTCTTGTGGGATCAGCTTGGACGTGCTGCTGGTACCAGAGTGACCAACACAACCACGTCAGCTGTGTCTGACCGGACTGGTGACCAGCATGAGGAGGAGGAGCCAGGCTGTTGTAGCTGTGTGTGGTTCTTCCACACTCTACTGAGGCTCCTGTTTGTTAAATGAATACATTTAAATTTTTGAACTGCCACTATGTCATGATTATTCAGACTTCAATCATCCAATCCACCAAACATGAGTCAACAGCAAGAGAAAGTTTGGCAAATCTTTCATGGGCACAAACCACATACTCATCTTTGCTGCTCATCCTACAGATGCATGTTCCTGACAAATGTGGTACCATTAAAAGGGGAAATAATCAAGCTTTCCAACAGTCTAAGATGTATTGCCAAGAAGCATTGTTACAACAAAGAAACAAAACCTTCCTTACTTTCTGTGCTTAGCAAGTTGACCTCCAACTTGAAGTTTGGTGGATCAATTCCTAGAACTGTCACCGTGGTGTCCTCAGGGAGGATTGCTAAATAAATACATGTTAAAAAGACCCAGCCTTTAAGGAGCAGAAGCCAATGCTCCTATAGGGCCGGTCCCGAGCCCAGATAACTGGGAAGAGTTGCGTTGGGGAGAAGTAAAATCTTTGCAAAATCAATATTCAGAACACAGTGGTGTCAAGCGAAGACTTCCAAAGAAGTGAGACAAGCCAAAAGAAGTTAAAAGTTTGGTTGAACTTACTTTTGAAAGACCTCAGTAGATAAACTGACCTTGATTTAGGATTTCATGCAAGTACATGAAAGCCTTCATCCAGAGGAGTTGCAAATGTTGGAAGCTGTCTTTAGAACAACCCTACAAAACTCCCCATGCAAGAAAAGTAGTGAATTAATTCTGTTTATGTTTACTGTTCACTTCTCTTTGTATGAAGTTATTTTGTAAATTTTAATAATGCAAATGCAAAACAATGCAAATTTAATGAATGTTCAGAGAGTTCCCGGTGAGTTGTTAAATCAGTCTGTCACATGTTGTCGAGCGCAGAGCCTGCCTAGAGTTCTGAAAATTGACTTCACTGGACTTGAACGCAGGCTGTGCTGCCTGATGGAGCTTTATCTCGGATTCAAGCGGTGCTCATCAGCTGCACCCTGGCTGAGGGCGGAGCGGCTGATTATCTTGATCCATTTTTCAGCACTGTGATGCGTGGCTATCCTTATCATAAAAAAAAAAACCAAAACAACCTTGATACTGTATGCTGTTACCTTGCAAACTGTCAGTCAACATGTTCCACCTGATTCTTCTACAAACATATGAAGCAAGATTGTAACTTGCAATACCTTCTTAAATTCCAACATCTTCTCAGCTCGCCGAAGCAAAAATCAATCTGCTTACAACTTCTGAGAAAACGTCTCCCTCTCCCCTGGGGGAGCTTTAACTCAAGTGTTTCTTTTTGCGAGAAAATTTTCTCATAATCAAGTGGTATTATGTGACTTTATTCTGACATTCATGACCAACCACAATTAAAACACTAGATCGATGCCCTTCTTAATCATATATTTCTCCTGGGAACAATGTTCAGTAGACATTGTTAAATTGATAGTTAATGCAATGTCAGTTTTTCTTTTATGCCACACTAAAATAGCTTAAAATTGAAAAAAAAAAAAAAGTGCACAAAAGAAAGAGGGAGAGCTATTCAGATAAGAGGAAAGGCTGAATTTAGGATAATCCATTAGCAAGCTCTGGGATGACAGAAGTGGGTGGGCACTCGATATCAGAGGGTTGTGGACATACCTCTACTCTGTCCCTGCCATTGTCCACCGAAAAGCAGGAATCAAGGGGGGCAGAGACGTTGCTGTGATGTCTGCCGATCAGGAGTAGGGAGGAGGAAAAATATGGCTTCAAGTCAGTCTAATTGTATTTGAATCAAAACCCAAAATCATACTTACCAACCCCCTGATTTTCCTGGGAGAGTCCTGAATTTCACTGCCCCTCCCGAAAATCTCCCGGGGCCACCATTCTCCCAAATTTCTAAGTGTGCAAGTTCCAAAATGATTGGAAAAAAGAATTGAGTTCATCCAGAACAGCTCAAAGAGGAAGGGGTATGCTGCCTGCAAACGTTGTAGGCAGCATCGGACCTCTCCAGTGGCCAAACAGATATCAATATCTGTAAATGAGACTTCAGTCATCTTTCTCGGTCAAACTTTTCTCGATATCAGCTCTAAAATCATCTCCGCTTTCGAACTGTCTCTCTCAAATCAGTGCCATGTCAATCAACAGCACTTGAGGCGGGACATAGCTGAGATCTAGTCGCTCATTGGCTGCTGAATAACCTGACGTCTTAGCCAAGTACATCATCTCTTTCACCTGTAATTATCTTATTGTATTCATTTTCTAAAATGTCCCCAGCAAGGACCGCGATGAACACTTTAGCAGTCAGGATCATTTCTCCTTTGCTGACTGCACCAATGAGGGTCTGTCTGCTGACGATTGGTCCGGTTATGAGTACGGCAGCCCCCCCTACTGGTTTAAAAGAGTAACAATATGTCCTTTCACGCCAAGTACCAACTTTGCAGCAGAATCAAATACATTTACAGCCCAGAACAATCACTGGTTTTAGTCTCTGCAGTTAGATGTTACATCCATGACAACTGTACAGGAGGTCAATTTTCTTTGTTCCACATCAGATAAATTTATATCGAGCAATAAAGCTGATCAATGTGATGCTCCATTAGCTATGCCGATGGCTCCCACAACTTTGTCCTGTCTCTGCAAAAAAATGGGCTTCAACAAATCTCTGTAGAAACTGGTGGGGGGTGCTTCGCTATGTCCCGCCTCCTCTGCTCTTGATCGACGTGGCGCTGATTTGACTCATTTCAGAATTGCGACCACAAAAAGAAAAAGTGCAACTGAACAAAGCAGGGATGGTGCAGGAACAATGTGGACTTGATTTTTGATCATTAAGATAAGGTGAAAAAGAGTCTGGACATAATCTGACCTGAGATCTTTTCAGAAAGATGACATTGGTCCTGAATGGAAAGCTAAACTGATGCTCAAAAGCGATAGGAGAGGGCAGAGAAATAAAAACAGGAGAAAAGCTGAAGACAGAGCTTTGATGTTTAAGTTTACTTCTAGTGGAAGAAGAAAGAATGTAGTTCTCACATGAACACGCACACGCGTGGACATGCTACACCCCTCTGATGTTGAGGAGTGTTTGTACATCGGGTCAAGATGACTGAGAGCTGCAGGTGTTATTTATCCATATCTGTATGGGCCAGCACTATGGCATGAAAAAATAAAAAAAGAAGAAGCAATGATGGACTGATTTCAAAGAGCCTTACCTGCTCTTTCAACCTCAAAAAGTGCACTTAGGAGCCTCTGTAATTTTCCATCCCTTTCCCTAAGCCCAAATCATATTATGATGAGCAACAGTCACTCTCTCTTCATCTCCCAGTCTTTCATCCTTCCCGTCTTCACTCTCTTCCCCCACGTTTCACTGGCTATTTCACCACATGTTACATCAGTGCTTTGTTGCATTAACAACAGGCCTCGTTTGTCTTTCAGAAAAAAAATCAAAAATCAAATATGACTTATGATGCTCCATGACGGTGAGCCACCTGAATTCAGAATTTCTACGAAAAGAAAGAAAAAAAGAAGAAGCTGTAAATGTTTCATAAACATATTGGCCGTATAATCATTCAAAGCGTCTCTGTAGGTGGTCACAGATGCTGTCGAGCACACAGAAAGCAGCGTGCTACCAATCAGCACACTGCGATGAATATTGGGCTTCACATGAGGATCTGATTGAGATTGCATGTGACATGCTGCTCAGACGGCAATACATGATTGAACTGCCAGGATATTTGTATGTTGGCAACAGGGAAGATGGGAGTTTTAGAAAGGAAGACTTTATGGGAAAAAAAAACACAAAAACATAGACAATGAAAAAGACGGTCAAGCAGCTGACACAGCAAACTGCAAGTTCAAGCTTCTGACAAGACTCAAAGCTGTCACTTCATCTAAGCCAGGGGTGTCAAATCCTGGGCCACATCATCACCAGGGTTACCGTTAAAGGGCCAGTTATTCTTTATTCTCTCAACCAGCTGTCTTGTCAGATTTCTCGCTAGTTCCTGAATTCAGAAATTTAACTTTTGTTATAAAATCGCAAGTTTCACAAGTTTGTGATTTTTATCATTTTGATGCATTTGTACTAAAATTTTTCTAGTATTATCACAAAAAATTTAGACTTTCCTTGTAAAAAAGCAAATTTTGTTGTAAAATAGTGAATATTGTAATATCACATCTTTTTTCATAAAAAAGTGAATTTTTATCATGAAATTTATACTTTTGTGTACTTTTGAAAATTACATTTTTTTCTTATAATATAATATAAAAGATCTCAGATCTCAAATCTCAAATTCTGAAAGATCAAGACTTTTTCCCCAACCACCAAGACTTTTTAGTGTACAGCTACAACCGTCTCAAACTGTGATTTTCTTTTTTTCTTTATTGAAAAGAAGACAAGTTTGTTTTTTTTTGCAACATTTTGACATAAAATTACAAGCTACTCAAACTTCTGTATAATTTCAACTTTTGTAATAAAAAGGGTAGTTTTTACAAAAATCACAAGGTTTGACATAAATGAGCAACTTTTTGATGTAAAATCTTTGCTGAATCCTGAGTTTTGACCTGAACAAACTGCTCTCCACCTCAGACATTCCACTTTTTCAGTTCTTGAGAAAACTGTTCCAAATCAGTTAAATGATCATCTTTGTGGAAACAATATTAATGATGAGTTTCAATCAGGGTTTCGACCTCATCATAGTACAGAAACTGCATTGGTCAAAGTCACCAATGACCTTCTCATGGCTTCTGACGGTGGATCTGTCTCTGTTCTGGTCCTCTTGGATCTCAGTGCAGCATTTGAAACCATTGACCACCAGATTCTTCTCAATAGATCAGAGCAGGTTGTTGGAATTAGAGCAACTGCGTCAATATGGTTTAAGTCATATTTGTCTGACAGTTTTCAGATTGTCCATGTAAATAATGATTGTTCCAGTCGTACTAAGGTCAGCTGTGGAGTACCACAGGGTTCTGGTCATGGACCCACACTCTTCTCTCTATACATGCTTCCTTTGGGAGAAATCATTAAGACGATTAACATAAATTTTCACTGCTATGCAGATGATACTCAGTTGTATTTATCCTTGGAACCGAAGCTAATCAATTAAGCTTATTAGATGCCTGCATCAAAGATGTTCAGACCTGGATGACTGGAAACCACCTCTGGGAGGCACTCTTGAGCTGTACAGTTAGTCTGGATCACATTACTTTAGCCTCTACCTCTACTGTGAGGAACCTTGGTG
>JBAMYA010000022.1:2006411-2020455 GCA_037176975.1 Arrhamphus sclerolepis | reverse complement strand
TGATGGAAATTACAGGCCTCTCTCATCTTTTTAAGTGGGAGAACTGGTACAACTGGTGGCTGAATAAATACTTTTTTCCTCACTGAATTTATATATTTTTATACCAGGTATTTGTATATTTTTGTACCACATGTTATATATTTCTGTACCTCTCACCTCTCTGTCCTTCACCGTCTCTGTCCTGTCTCCCTCCTCATGTCTTCCTTTACCCAGTTGGCTATCCGCAGGAGGGTTCAGGGGCGAACAGTTCTGTAAAGTGTTTGATTAGCCTGTTAAAGGCCAAGAAGCCATGAACTGGTTATTTTCTTTAAAACAAGGGTCTCGATCAGTAGCCAACTTTGAAGGATGAAGGTGGGATGAACCCGCACTGATGACCTGATTCACTAGGAATCTATCAGAAGAATTAAAGGCCTCCCAAGATGACCCAACTTCTCTCGAGCAGTTGATTTCTTTAGATAGATTCATCATTCATCGATATAGACAATCGCCTCTGAGGAGGAGGAGAGAGCGAGCCACCCGGATGTAGAGTTCAGCCCCATCTGCAGGTCCAAGACCTTGCTTCCCTGCACCTCCGTCTTGGAGTCCTGAAATGCCCTCTGGCCCCCCACCTCCCCCAGAAGAACCCCTGCAGCTCAGTCGAACTTGCCTGTCCCCCTCAGAACGCCAGCGATGGATGCAGCTCAGGCTCTGCCTGTACAGCAGAACCGCGGGTCATTATGCTGCCACCTGTCCATCGCAGCCACCAGCTCACCAGAGATGGAGAGCGCTCTGGTGAGCAGCGCCTCCTCATCTCGCTCTCCTTCCCGGGTATCCCTTCCTGCTACACTGATTAGCAGCTCCGGCTCCTATCCCCTTCAAGTGTTCATTGATTAAGGCTCGGATGGCAATTTCATCGATGAGACCTTTGTCACACAAACCTGCTTTCTACTCGTTACTCGTTAACGCACTGGATGGCTGGTTAATGTCCAGAGTCACACATCGCATTGTCCCCCTCTCCCGCTTATCCTCCTGGACTTTTATTTGGCAAACCCTGTCAGACCCGGGCTCTGGTGCCAGAGATCTGAACCTGCCAGCAGTGGACAGAGCACCCACGCCCAACCGGAAAACAGACTGGACCCAGAATCCAGTCCCTGCTTTCTGGTGTCACTACTCCCTCTCCTTAAATAAACCCTTTACCTTCAACTGTTTTCAGTCTCCTGTTTGCTTTTGGGTCCAGTCCCCTTCAGTCTCCTAACAGAAAATCTCATTTCAAGTTTGGGGGGGACAATAAACAGGAACATTTCTGAGAGTAATTCCTGGGGGGACATGAAAAAAAGCTCTCTCCCTCTCTCTTTTTCCTGCTCCTCAGCATGTTAAATAATGTTACTAAAAATAATAGTAGTTCTAGCATTGTCTAGCATCTTTACAGAAGGGTCCTGCCCTGGGATTTCTGCCTATGGGAGGGTCCCCCCTATAAATGAGCCAGGTCCTGCTCCAGGTTGCCACCGCTCGCCCAGGAATGTTTTTCTGAGAAACCTGACCTCCATGTGCGTGGAGGTCAGGCTCTGGTTTCTCGGGAGCACCACCAAATGTTTCCAAAAGTTTCATCAGTGTAGGTAATGAATTATTTGGGTGTTCGAGGTTAGGGTATGACATCATCTGCTAAAAGTCCTAATTCTTGTTCTATGCCATTCAGCAGTACTCTTTTGATCTCATGGTCCTGTCTAACAGCCTGCAGAAGAGGCTCAATAAAAAGAGCAAATAGAGTCGGTGATTGACAGCATCCTTGTCTTGTTGATCTCCAGATATCTGGTTTGGTCTGTCAAGTTCCATTAATTTTGATTCTTGCAGTTGGTTGTTGATTGAGTGTCTTTTTGCACTGTATTGGTTTATTGTTGAATCTAAATCGTTCTTTGTAAATAAACTTCCAATTGACACAATCGAAAGCTTTTTCAGCATCAATACTTCCTAGTCTAGTGCTGCTCTCGTCTTTTCCCTGCTTGATCCACTACATGTTCTGTTCTTCTTATCTGGCGACTCCTGTTTCATCTTTTCTATTATTTCTGATACAAAGGAGTTTAATCTTTTAGAAATTAGTGTTGTTTATATTTTACAGTCCACATTTAATAATAGAGATTGGTCTATAACTAGCACAATATTGTTTGTCTTTTGCAGTTTTGGAATGACTGTAATTATTGCCTCAGCCCAGGATGGAGGTATTTTATGGTTCTGGAGAGTCCAGGAGCAGTGCTGATAGCTCTTCTCTGAACATCTTACACCACTCTGCTGGGAAACCATCACTCCCCGCTTACTTATTGTTTTTTTTAATGTATTTATTGCATCTTACAATTCCTTCTTTTGTAATCTCAGTTTATCATTTTGTTTAAGTCAAACTGAGTGTAGGTCTATGAGTTCCAGGAATGCCTTCATTATATCTTCTACAGATGCAGGTTGTGTATACAAATCTTGGTAATATCTTTGGAAAGTTTGTGTCAATACCATATGGAATACATATTACCTCATATGTATGGGGATCTTAGATTTTATATAAGTTACTGATAGTTTGTTGTTTTTGTATACGCTTTGCCAATAATTTAGTGGCTTTTGAGCCTACTTCATAGTAGGCATGTTTAAAATATTATAATATTATTTTTTTGCCCATTTTGTCCAGTAGTATATCATTTCTTTTGCTTTTGTTTATTTAATTTCCTGACAAATCTTGGGGTGATTTGTCTTTTGATATTCATGTTCCAGATCCCTTAATTTCTCATTATATATTCTATAAGCCTCCACTTTAAGGCTTTTTGCATATGCAAAATGTTTTAAAAAAATAAAATAAAATAAAAAGAAAATTATATTTTCCAACATAAAATTGTAATTTTAAGTTAAGAATTCAAAATTCTGTGACATTTCTTATGGTACAATGACAAATTTAAGATTTGCAATTTTTGTGAAAGTTTAGATTTGATGACAAAAATTCTTTTTATGAAGCAAAGATGTGACATTGTGGAAAACTGATATTGTGATCTTAGCACAAAAGCCTCACATTTATGATAATAACTGCAAATTTTGGGAAATTTGAGATTTTATGACAGAAATTAAAAATCTTTTTCTCTTAATGACTAGTCCACCAACTGACAACATAACGGGTTGAAAAAGAATAATCGTCCCTTTAACAGTAACCATGGTGATGAAAGATGAAGCTGATGAAATCGTTTGACATGCCTGCTCCAAAAAAGTGATAGTTGAAAGTTTTCCTTCTCACTGACTCATTAAACATGATCTGATCTCTAACTTATTTTTTACAACAGTCCAGCTGCAACAAAAAGCGAATCTGTCGGCACGCTTCAATCCACCTGCAGGACTTATGGCATAACGTAACTCATAAGCACTCTCTCACATCTCTGTGTTTTGCCTTCGTCCTTTACTTTTATCCATTTTATACCTCTGTAACCTCGTCAACCCCCTGGACAAGTGAAAATGCTGTTCACTTTGAGTATGCGATGTGAGAACTAGATCATATGATTTGTAGGCGGCTTAATGGTTCTTTAAGTTGATGTTTGCTCCACTTTTCTTGAAGCCCACTGCATTGTGAAATATTGTATTAAGGAGGACCTGAAGTCTAAAGCCCCCTCCAGACTCCATTAGCAGACCCAGAGAACTGCTGATAATTGGTAATATCCTCCCACGAGAAACTCCAAGCTTAAATTTCCTCCTACACTTCTGACAACATGGGACAATTTTATCCAGTTTTTACCACGATCATGCATGGAAATCTCAGAGAGCGGCAATGAAAAGCATCAGGAAGTGGCTTTTGAATGTTTTTTTCTCTTTCCTCGGGTTCAAATTTTCTTATGTAATACCAAATACTTTGGTTCCATGGTTGCATTGTTCATTTAGTTGGTTAAAGGTAGGTAGTCTGCATGGCCATATTAACAAAAACAAAAGAAAATTCTTGGGTTTTAAGGCTGATTTATACTGCTGGGTGTAACTACAGGTCATGGCGATGTGGACTGGAAGCTAAATGATTTGTAGATTTGTTCGTCTTTGTTTTCAGATCTCCCATCTCTAATTTGTTTTCGACGTTTTCAAATCAGGTAGAATGATAGTTTGCTGGAACGTCTGTAAAAACGACTGATGCTCAACATTTATGAACTCCGAACTCCAAACTCCAATCTTTATTTGTTCAGTTGCTATGTGAACAAAAGCTGTGTTCCAATATCCATACTTTCCGTACCTACCTACCTCTGAGTACGTAGGGTGTTCCGATTACGATCACAGCAACAATAAGTGTACTGAAAGGACCTGGATGGTGTACTCAAAACGGCCAAAATGCTGAGTGTAGAAAAATGTACACTTTTCATCCTCCACGTCCGCCATCTTAGCTATGTAGCAAAAGAGGCGGAGCCAAAGTCAACTCGAAAAAATAAAAGAAAGAAGGCTACCGTAACGGCAACAACGGCAACTGGATCGGCTCCAGCTCCCAAAACTTACAGATGTAATTTTTGTAGTTTCACATTTTAATAATTTGGGCGGGTGATGAACCGAGGTGAAAATCGTGACGTAACTTCCGCTAAGTGGACCACTGGGTATGTGATTTGAAACACTTACTTGCCGTACTCTCTGCACTTTCTAGGTGTGGAGAGTGTACTGCATTTAAATTGAAGTATGGATATTGGAACACAGCCTCAGCACTGCGAGTTACAGCGCTGCAGAAAAAGAACCCACGCTGCCATCTGGTGGTTGGTGGTGTAATTACAAACAATAATGCACAAGTATAAACCCCACACTTCCCATAGGAGCTGTGTGTAGTCTATGTGCGTAGCTTCAATGCAGGAGCACAAATTAGTCTTTAGGCACCAATTGAAAAGAAAAGTTTTAAATCATTCAGTTCTTACCAGGTCTTAAAATAGACCATATCCTGAGGAAATTGACAAAAAATGTCATTGTGTAATTGTTTTATGTAACAAAAAAAAAAAGGTTAAAATACAGAAGTAATGTAACAGAACATCAAGTTTGCCTTTTATGCATCAACAATCTATTGAAGATTTAGGTTTGAGTGTTCACTTCTTAATATTTTGAAGATCCTACAAGAAGCAGCTAAATAAATCCTGCATGTGCTGCAGTGCATGTTATATAAAGCCAAGATTGTTGCACTGCTTCAGTTTCCATAATCTGATGGCTCACAGTATGTTCTGTCATACAGATAATCCCCAACCTCCACCCCCTTGTTTTGAACAAGTCCTCAAAAACAAAACGATGCGTCTGTTCAACTGTGCTTAGCGGGAGTAGCAGAGTTCTTTACTCGGGTAACATTTCAAGTGTGGCCAAGAGGGACCAAATGAATCCACAACAACCCTCAGTGGAAACACTCCATACTGTACTTTCTCAGTCTGTGTTTGCTGCTGAAGATTTACTAATTGGCACATAATATGCAAAGGGAACTACAAGCAACAAGACAGGAAGGCACATCAGTAATGATCAAGAATTGAGACACTTAATTTGCAGCTAACTTTTCTCAAAAGATATTACAATGATAAAGATTTAATGCCAGAAAAGAAAAAAGGACATAGACAGTGAAGAAGCAGTGAAGGGAGGACCAGTCTTTTGCAGGGTTCACACTGTACGATTTTTAGTCTTGTAAAATTAATTCAAGGCCTATTGCACAACGTGAAGTCGATAGGTAATTAATTCATAGCATGTTACACAGCTCTAAGCTAATCATCCTCGCATCATTAGCAGGTTACTGCTACTGCACCCATGACTCTAAAGTTAGCGCTGTCATACTGGTGTTTGTGCACTTTTTTCTTCTGGTTTCTCCATTTTATCTGATGCTGTTGTTGCTAGGCTACTGTGCTGTGTAGATGCACTGATGTTTACGTGATTTCATGGTGCGATCCTATTGGTCGGTTAGCTGACAGAGATGGTAGAGGCAGCGACAGGCCGTTACACTCTGAGGCGATTCCTCCAGATTTCTGACGCTGCTGACATCCGTCTCTGTCGTCTTTGGTCAATAGACAGTTCCATCTTCCATCTCTGCTCCTGTCTCATTGTGAGATCTACCACCATTTTTGAGCTACGTTGGCTTTTTTCCACAACTGTACATCTTTCAACTGAGATGGCCCAAATCGTACAGTGTGAACATTCGAGGGACTTAAGCTGTTAATAAGCTTATTCTCCCATTCCTTTCAACGTTTTGCAGTGAGAGCGATGTCAAATCAGGGGTTACACATGATTAGTTTCTATAAAGTCAATTTATTTTCTCACTAGGCACAGTTTTGTCAAATCTGAGATAATGTACATGTAAAAGGGGAGATTATAGCTTCGAGGACAAGACTCCAATGAAGTGATTGGGATATGAAATTAAAACAAACAAACAAACAAAAAACAACTTAAAACTAGAGGCTTCACTACTTCATTCAGGCTGACTGGTTCAATTTGACAGGCGGAGCTTTGAAATTTTGTATATTTAAGAAGGCTGAAACCTGGACAAGGAGACCAGAGCAAGAAGCACAACAGTGCAAGAGAAAAGCAGTAACCAGAATACCTCATGGGTTAAACTTTAATCTTGATATACATTTATTTTTAGTAGTACTGCCCCAAAGTAAGAAAGCTTGAGTGAGTTTAAGAAGGAATTTCCATAGATGTCAATCACTTCAGAAGACATTGCTAGTTGTCTATGCGGCTAAGATGGAAAAAAAAAGAACATTATTGCCCATACTCATGAACAACAGGGTTGGTGGAGGACTTAAAAGAAAGTACTTTTGTTTTATTCTATGAAAGCAAAATGGGAATGTTCAATTTAAACACTTTTGTCACCTATTTAAAACTGCCAACCTGCTTCATAAATCTGACTTAAATATAATTTCTTCCTATTGCATTATGTTCAACCATTGGAGCTGCTGCACATGTACGTATAGTTTTCTTCAACAACTCTGTGTTTACTTTCATTAAAACTACAAAACAGTTCATGTACAATTTTGTCAAAGATTTGCTGATGGGCATTTCATATTTGGGAATACGATGTTGTAGATGTCAGCGTGCCCTGAAATTTGCATCTATTTTATCCTTTGTTCCTGTACAAAGAAAGAGAAAAGGAAAAAGTGGGGGGAGGGGTGGGGAGAGTATTAATTTGAAATGAGGGGCGACCTCAAACACCTCCATTATCACAGAATTTGTTTTGGTGTTTTAAAAGTTATACAGTGGTAAATTCAAAATTAATTATGCATGACTTTGATGCATAAATTACGGGCTGAGACACGGCGGAAGCAAAAACCCGAATGAAAATGAAAATTGGAGGCTATCAAAGGACAATGTCAAAAATCTTTCACCGTGTGTAGAAGATGGAAAAAAATAAATGTTTATTTTCGGGTCACTGGGAATGTTAATTAGAATTTTTTTTTTTTTTGGAGGGTCTTGCAAGCATGAATGGTGCCAGTCTGAGAGCTGAATGAGATTACCATCGCAGGGCCGTCTCTGATGCATTGTAAATGACAGCTCGTCAATGGAAAGGACATTTTCAATGACAGCTTAGCTGAAGATCATATCCTCCAACCTGATGGCTCCAAGGAGAAGTGGTTTTAGCACCATCAGGGTGCATGTCATACTAAGTGCCGTTTACACTGATTAGATATGCAAATGTGGTTTAATACCCTGTCTTGTATCTTAATCTAAACATAAAAAAGCTACTGCTTGCATTACATTATGTTGCTTGTTAATCTGCTTATCCCCCCAAAAATAAAAAAAGACCAGAAACCAGTACTCTCAGCTACGTTCTTTGATTGTGTAGGCCTAAATAGCCACTTCAGACTGGAGCCATAACCTCTCAGCAAGCATACAAGTGGAATAAGAAACCAGTGTTTTTCATCCCGTTTTGTTCATAACGATTGTGCATGACCCATTGCTTATTATCATGTCCTTACAAAATAGTACATAGTGCTAAGTGTGCTAAGCATCCTGCAGGGATGCTTAGCACACTTAGCATCCTGCAAGATGCTTATCTTAGCATCCTGCAAGATAAGCTCTGACACTTGACATTTGTACTGCCCTTGCTCATAAATAAAACTTCCTATGCCTGTATTGTGTAAACTGATGAGCTTTGAGCTGTGGTTTAACTGTTAGCCAACCCTTGGGACCGATTCTAGGTGTGGCGAGGTGGTGAAGCTGCTTTCCTGTGTAAACGCTATATATACTCCGTGTTAACGTCAAATAAATTAGGGTCCCCAAAAGATTGTATCGAATTATCAGTGGTTTGCTGTTGTCAGTCTCGATGCAACACTGGAGATAAACCAGTCCTAAAATAAGTAGGGACTCGGTTTTTGGATTGGGTTTGCCGGTCTGGAATATGATTTCTGTTAAAAACACATACACAAACGCATCATAGCTGACACACGTATCCTGCATACATTTGGCACATCAGTCTTGAACATCTGCCAAAAAATATGTGACACGCACACGAGATAAATGTCCACTTGAACACTAGAGGCACTAGTGTAGGTCAGAGCAACAGCTGATCGCAAGTGAACTGTCACAAAGCTCTTCTGCAGTTACAGCCTTTATATTCAACCGCTGGCTCTGTGTGGTTTTGGTTGTGTTGAATTAGGGCAACAGCCTTACGAAAGAAGTCATCAAACATTGCAAAGGACGTACGAAAAATATTCTTGGTGTTTCTCATCAATTTCCCACATCGGTAAGAAAGACAAACTCCTTTCCTAACGACATTGATTTTATGGTCTCACATACTGTAACATCTAACATCTGGTGTTTTTTTCTGGTTGTGACCGCAGCAAATACAAAAGATTTAATTCTTTGGTCTCGCTTCTTTAGTAAGGTTGTACTTTTGACTCTGGCTCTGCATTCTGCCCTCAAGTGGAGACCTCTGGTATTACATGCAAATATACGTGAACGCCAGTATATCCCATGCCTACTGCAGCACTGTGTGTGTGGTCTTTCCCAGAGATCCCAGGCATCAATCAAAAATAAAAAAAAAGATAATACTGCAACAAGGTGAACACCTGCACTCTGTTTCCCAGTTCCCAAACCTGCACAAGCCATTCAGAGAAACATTTTTACTTTTACTTTTAATCCACCTGGAAAGAGGATTCAGATGCAACCTGAACCACATCTTGCTTTCTTTACTTTTTTCGCCCTGTGGAGCCACTGTGGTAGTCTAATCAAACCTCTGCTGCAGCATGGCAAAGACAAGTGACAAAATTTTAAAATGGAAGGTTAAAGTGCAGAGACGGTTTGGATTCCAGTGGGTGAATGCGAGCAAGGTCTTTGCATGCTTGGTTACTCTTATGTACCTGAAAAGAATGGTTTATAATTGAAGTGTAAATCTTTAGATAGCCTTCCTATTCTTCCACAGCCTTTTACAAAGTGTTGAGATGCAGCGGCCTTCGACTGGCTGATCTCAATAATACGGAGCATGTTGTGTTTGGAGTATGCTCACCGATTCACCATCTGTTTCATGTCTGCCACTCTGCTGAAAGCATTAAATAGGCTGATTATAGACATTATCAGTAAGTGCCACCCATTGTGAAAACAGATGTGAATTGCTGCTGCAATGGCGGTGAAAATGGTCCCATCCATGTCGGGTGCAATCAAACGCCCTTTATTTATTCTGATGCACATTTTATTGAAAAGTGTGTTTTTCATATTCATATTCTATGAATATGAAAAACACCAGCTCTTGTTCTGTTGAGCGTTCAGCCCACAAAGCAGAGGTACATCAACTGAGTCTGAAGCAGACCTGTCATTCTGACTTTCAACAAAATCAATAAAATCACTAAAAAACACGGTGTGTAATTTCATCTCTTTTTCTTAACTGGTGAACACTGGCTGTCAATTATCCCTTTCCAGGCACCTTAAACTAATTATGCCCTCAAAGTACGACAGGAGACAAGTATCCGTCAATTAACTCCAGCCCTGTGCTCCTATGGCATTTACTTTTTGCATTTTCCATTGTTAGGTATTGACTAAATGCCACATGGGCTTCGATCCCGGCTGACCATTAGCATGCTTCTGATTCTCATCTCATAACGCTGGTTTCTTTTGTGTTCACAGTCCGATGTCGTGTGCGGCTGCTGGTTGTCAGGCCAGAAGAAAGGGTGATGTTTTAAGTTGGGGTCTGACACTGCAGTGACGCTGCCTCTGTTTGTTAATTATGAGTTGCTTCACCATCACACATTGTTTTCTAAATACTTGCCGTGTTTCCAATGAACAACAGTGATTTCCAAATTTAAAAAAAAGGAAGTAGAATTAGCTGACACTAGAATGACTCACCATATGTTAACTGTTGGCACGTTATTTGGCGCTGATATGTAGAAAGTCTTGGCAGGAGAAAGTCACACTAATCAGATGCAAGCAATATATGAACTGGTATGACACTGAATTATATGAGCTGAAAGCCGTTAAGCAGCTGCTTTTAAGAGTTTCTGCTGTGAAAAAAATGAAATATTGTTATTGAGATGGAGTTTCAATAAGACATAAAAGTCAGTTATCAAGAACAAATAAAAATTTGGACTAAAAGTTCAAACCCATTCAGCTAGTGATGCGGTCAGAAATGTGGGATGTGACTTTTGATACGTTTAAAACTTGATAAACAGATTGACACTGTCGTCAGAGTAAGCTTCTGTCAGCTTTGACTCCTTACAAAAAGTCAAGCTCTTCCTGAGCCCTCGTGAACTTGAGAAAGCCATTCATGTTTTCATTAACTACGACTTGATTACTGTAACGCTCTTTATTTTGGTATCAACCAAACTTTACTGCATTCCTTCCAGCTTATAACAAGTGTACAGAATGTGGCTGCTTTTCTGTTGGGAAGCACTGAGAAACATGGAGACGTCACACCTGTCCTTTACTCTTTACACTGGATTCCAGTTGAGTTCAGAACCCATTTTAAGTTTTTGTATATTGTTTTTAGTGCTATGAATGGCCTTCATATTTATGAGAGATTTTAAGTTTTTGTGGACCCAACAGAGCTCTGAGTTCCACTGGACAATGCTTCTTAGAGGTCCCATGGATGAGGTGGAAAATGTTGTGAGACCTATGTTTTGTGTTCATGGGTCCCAAACTCTAGAACTCTGGTACAAGAGTTATACAGTATACCCTCACTGACCTGCCTTTGTTCAAATCCAAAGTCCTACGTGTTAAGAATGGCATTTGGCACATGATAGCACAGTCATTTTTTTTAAATTGGGGTTTTTACAAGAATATTTCTCTTTTTCTTAGGTATTTATGTGTATTACTATATTTTATAGTGCATGATGATTTTCTTTTCTTTTAATTGCTGTGAAGGGGTATATTCTAGCAGACCCCCATGACCCTGTACAAGTATAGATATTGGATGAGTGGGTGGATGGATGGTGTGAAGCACTTTGGTCAATGCTGGTTGTTTAAATGTGCTACACAAAGACTGACTGACTGACACTGGAAAACAGTTTAGTCTGGTTGCTGCTGGAGCCAGAGGAAAGTTTTAAGGAGGCTCTAACTCGATAAAGCCGCCACAAATCTGAAGCTAGAGAGAGTACAATCTAAAAAACTAAATATGTGTGACACAACAAAAGTATTGTCGTCATTGCTGCTACTTGTTGTCCCAAAATGCACTCTAGATACTTTCCTATCTCAAGTCTACATAAGTCTCCATTAGGGGTGTGTAATGGCGAGGACCTCACGATATGATAGTATCACGATAAAATACATGTGTGAAGATACAAAATTGGAAATGCCCCCACCTATCAACGCAGCGAGCCATAGTTCTACTACTACATAGTAGTTCTCTGTCTTTAAAGCAAAGAGGACACTTCTAAATACACTAAACATTCACCATTTGCTCTCTCTCATCTGTTGTCTCTCCCACTGATCCTCCTTCTCACCCTGCTGAACAACTCAACACAGTGCAAGCACCACTGCCGCTACCGCAATGTACCGTTTATCAGCACAAAGCTGTGCTTCTCAGCTTTCAGAATCAGTTGAATTACATCGCTAGCGCAAACGGCTGAATTGTTACAGTAATTCTAAGAACGCATGTCATTTTCTGTTGCCGACGACAGCATCCATTTTTGATTGATACTTGGAGTCAGAAATCAATGTTTTACATTGTGAAAATAAGTATTGTGATATACAGAGCCTGGAGGGGGCACAGGAATTTACCCAACCTGTCCCACATGTGTTTTGTGGACTTGGAGAAGGTATTTGACCCTGTCCCTCGAGGTGTCCTGTGGGGGATGCTCCTGGAGTATTGGGTACAGGGTCCGTTGTTACGGGCCCGTTCCCTGTACAAACGGAGCTAGAGTTTCCAGTGAGAGTTGGACTTTCCCAGGACTGTCCTTTGTCACTAATTCTGTTCATAACGTTCATGGACAGATATTCTCGGTGGGTCACACGAGGGGCACAGGGGTTCCGGTTTGGTGACCTCAGGATTGCCTCTTTGCTTTTTGCAGATGATGTGGTCCTTGTGGCTTTATTGGGCAGGGACCTTCAGCTCTCGCTAGAGCAGTTCACAGCAGCGGGCATGAGAATCAGCACATCCAAATCCGAAACCAAGGGCCTGTGCTGGAAAAAGGTAGAATGCTCTCTCCGGGTTGGAGAGGTTGGGGAGTTTAGGCATCTTGAGGTCTTGTTCATGAGTGAGGGAAGAATGGAGCGGGAGATTGACAGGTGGATCGGTGTGGCATCTGCAGTAATGCAGACTCTGGACCAGTCTGTTGTGGTGAAGAGGGAGCAGAGCCAAAAAGTGAGACTCTCTGTTTACTGGTTAATCCTTGTTCCTACACTCACCTATGGTCATGAACTGTGGGTAGTGGGAAGGAGGCCCTGGCAGAAAAGACCCAGGACACACTGGAGAGATGATGTCTCTCGGCTGGCCTGGGAACACCTCGGTATTCCCCCGGCAGAGCTGGAGGAGGTGGCTGGGGATCAGGGTGTCTGGGCTTCCCTGCTTAAACTGCTGCCCCCACGACCCAAAACCGGATAAGAGGGAGTTAATGGATGGATGGATGGATGAGGATGTTTCTTAAGTCCACAAGAGCTTATTGTAGAAAATGAATTGCAAAGAAGTTGGTAAATTTCCAGTTTCCTGCAGAAGGCTACTGTTTTAGCTCTCAATCACCTCTGTCCATTTGCTTAAATCTGACACTTGGATGCTTTATGAGAGAAGATGCATGCGACAATGAAAAATACAGATTAAACTAATTAAAACAAAAAAAAAGGCATGATTCTTCTCATATTTAGTCTTCTTCACACTATTAGTTACTAATGTGACTGTAAATGTCAGAGATCCTGAATAAGACATAAATAGAAGAGATGGGAAAAACAGCTGCTGGTTCATCTATACCTGAATGTCAAATTAACACTTGTACACTTACCATCCGTCCGTCTGTCCTTATTGTGTTGGTATGCATAGTGCACATGCTCTTGCTGTCTTTGCTACAAACACACACACTCACACTGATGCACATAAACAAGTAGCAGCCAATTATTCTCACTTTAATTACTTTACATGCTGCCCTTTATGGTGATTACCATGACCTTTCCTTTCAGAGCAGCTCATCCACTCTGCCTCTGCCATACCGCCATCTTGGAGGCTTTTAGCCCCCATGTTTCAACAGCTCTCTGTGAAAAGCCAGCCCCCATAGTCGACCAGGCGAAAGACTGAGACCAATTAAAAGTATTTTACCCAGCACTTAAGGTTGGCATGAGCTGGCACAGTCAGCTCAGCAAATGCCATTTTAACTGCAAAATCATGAATGTGTAATTGCCTCGCTAATGAACCTGATGGTTTGAGTGTTGTAATAGAGGGACCCCCCGCCTCGGCAACCACACACACGCACACACGCGCGCGCACACACACACACACAAGAGAAGCAGCCATTTCCACTGTTTTTATTCATTAGACCTCCAGGAGTCAAACCAGTGTTTTCATTCTCGGCTCTTTGGACAATGTTTAAATTTGCACATGGAAATAAAGACCAAAAAAAAAAGAAAAGAAAAAAAAAATCACCTTAACTGGCTCCTTTCAGTGTGAAAGAGCAGTGACTCTTCACTGAACTCCTCCTGGTCTCTG
>JBAMYA010000022.1:1984894-2005538 GCA_037176975.1 Arrhamphus sclerolepis | reverse complement strand
AAACACAAAGTAGCTTTATGAACCACGCATTTATATAAAACAGTAGCCTAAGTGTCTGGCTGAGAAAAATAAATAAAAGACATATGAAGTGATGGGTTCAAACTCGCATTCTACTGCATCAGTGGTCACCAGTTTAACCATTGTACCACACTGCTGTTGGAAATAATGTGGTTCGTATCGTAGATAAAGACTGGATCTCACACGACTCTTATTCAACTAATTGTAAGACAAATAATCAGAATAATTCATTCTTTTCTTAATTGGGCTAATCTACATCAGAATTTATAAGTCCCCCTCCCCCGTGGACAGGGCGTAAAAAGTGGACATGTCCAGGCAAAAGAGGACACCGGAGCGTCTTTCTCTGTTTTGCGCTGCGTCTTGCAGAGCGCAAAATGGTTTGCGAGCCCGAGCTCGACCCGACCCGTGAAATATGATTGAAATTAAGCATGTTTGGGCGAAGATCTTCAGCTCTACTCCTCACAATTTGTGCCCCAATGTCACACGGATCATCCAGGTACGACGGCATCGTCTGGAGAGATTGTTGGTGGAGGGGCGGGACTGATGAAGGGAGTGGTTAAGCAGAAACCTGGAGTTAACCAAGAACAGAACCTGCTCGGACCAGGTTTGAGGTATGGAGTAAGTGACCATGGCAGCAGACCTGGATCTAAACCTGTCCACCTTTCGTAGTACGGGTTAGTCAGGAAGTTACTCATCACGTGATCAAGTTACTCTCGAAGTTACCCCACTAAGCTGGTTAAACCTGCTTCGTAGTACAGGCCCCTGGAGAACTGAGGCCCCAAAACTAGTGCTATGTAACTTATCATGCAAGACATACTGCACAAAGGACATATTTTATTTTCTTTTGTCGTGTTTGAGCATCCATATTTCTGTGAGTTCTCATGTCTGCAGAATTCCCTTGAAAAAGTCATTACCACAAGTGTTTGGTGGGTGGTTTTGCAGTCTGACTGGATCATTTAGTGTTCACATTTGGAGAGTTATAGTATTCGAAGGAGATGAGATCAGTAATGCACCAACTGATTGGCTGACAATTTGGGATCCTTGAATAGACTGAAAATGGTATCCACTGGGTGGCAGCATGTTGTATTTTGGACTTTGCGGATGCTGAAACATCTGGTTTTGAAGGACGAGCGAACGCCACTGTTTTTGCATGTCACCGAGTTAGCCTGAGAGTACAGGGACAAAGGACAAAACTGACAAGAAATGAAATGTGGCACGGAAAAGATCAGTACTGATGGACAGATGAGTGGATGATGACTTCCACCAGTTATCCCAAAGGAAAAAGGAAGTCCGGTGAAAGTCCCCGATGGGATTTTTTACATAAAAAAGGCAACTTTTTCTTTTTTTAATTTGTTATTTTAAAATTAAAGAAAAAGTACATAACTTTTATAATACAGGTTGCGATTTCTGTTAAATTTGAGATTTTATGGCAAAAATGAACTTTTTCATGAAATAAAGATGTTATAATGTGAAATTTGCCATTTTACAACAAAACTTGTTGGATTTTTTTTTTTTTTCAATTTTCTATTGTACAGAGAAAAACAATCATGATTTTAGTACAAAAGCTTGAATTTCATGAGAAAAGATATGAATTCTGTAAAATTTTAGAATTTAAAAACAAATATTCACTTCATTTTATTTTAAAATCAAGCCAAGGAGCTAGCAGGAAATCTGACAACATGGATGGTTGAGAAAGTAAAGAATAAATGGCCCTTTAACGGTGATTATGTGGCCAGGAAGGCATACGACTCATTACTTCAACAACTGTACCTGACTGCTATTGAACAACTTGATCAACCAAAACGCAAATTATAAGCATAAATTATAGGTATCGAGAGGGAAATAGCCAGATTGGTTGCTCGTTATGTGAGGGCTAAAAGCAAAAAAGTATATAAGTAGCCATCAGCTTTGCTGTAAATTACCTGAAACAAATCTGTGACCGTAGTTCAATTTTTGAACACATTTTATTTTATTGTTTTTGTCAAAATGTATTACAGAATTACCAGCAAGTGTTCTTACATTCTGTCGACTAGACGTTATGGATTGCATGCATGAACAGAATGTATTACTGAGAGCACTAAAGCATTATTGAACTGAATGTTATTGACTGTATACTTGAAAGAAAAACTGCAGGGATCACCAAGAAGTCATGTATTCTTCATTGTTGCAAACCAAAGATCATAAATTCCTGGAGGGACTGACATCATGTTCATGTTGCTCAATGTACAAAAAAGGAAAAAATCTCCATGGTTATTACTCTTAGCATAAGGAGTCTGGCAAATTAACTTACAAGCCTCCCGCTGGAGCTTAGATGAGTGACAAAGGTCACTGCACCTGCATGTGTTTGTAATAGAGTTAAAAAATGGTCCAACTCACTCCCATGGTGGAAAATCTAAATGCCACCTCATTTAAAAGCTCATTTAAATTAGCTTGAACACTGGTGTTTCTATTGATCGCGCTGCCAGGTGCAGGTTTAAGAGCGATCCCAGTTCAACTGAAGGGAAGGTGAGCATCACGATGCAATGACGCCAAGTAAGATTTTCCCTAAAAACCCAACTTCTCATTGTCTTACTCTCGGAAAAGAAAAGTTTTTTCATGTATTGTGTTAAATTACTAGCTTTTTTTTTTTTTTCAAGTTTCTGTGGAGCGTGATGCCTATGAATAATCATTAAAAGGGGATCAGCTGTGCATCCAGAAAGCCTGATCGGCTTCCTTTCCCTCCATTCAGCCGTGTGTTGTCCCTTCCTGGGGTTATTACACGGGCCTCCAGCAGGCTTTGTTTGGCCTTCCAGAAGGCTCCAGCAGGACCTAATGACTTTCATTATCAGATGAAGGAACTTAATTTTGAGCTGCACTGCAGTCAGAGATGAGTATCCCGATACGGAGCCACGCAGGAGAAAATAAAAGACTGAGTAATTACTCTTTATGGGTGCGGGCGAGGCGGGTACAATTCGTGGGTGACGAGACCACGGCGGGTCAGGACATGGAGGAAAAGCAGGAGAGGGAAGGAGAGACGCGGAGGATGGTTTATGAAAGAAATCAATAGCCAGTTGCCACCGTCAGGTTATGAGATTTTGAGTGGGGATCGGCTTCCTCATTGTGACCGGAGCAATGGTCCGCGTTATTATCCGCGGGCCTCCAGACAGTTTGGCAAACAAAAGAGTAAGCTGGGTGAGTGTGGGGAGCCGTCCGCTGGAACATGAGAGCGAGGCCAGATTAGTAATGTGTGATTAGGAATCTATTCACTTGCGGAATTACGTGACCCAAACCCGGTGTAGCTGGCTCATTTCTGAGGACGTAAAGTTAAATGTTCATCAGTGTCATTCCATGTTTCCTAAACAGATTTACCCACATATGCTAAACCAGAGCTGCAGACATAATTATTACAGCAAAATCAGATGTCCTGAAATGGACAGCAGAAAAGAAAAGACAGGAACACTGCCTTAAAGAGGAATCTCAGTTGTCCTCCATTGTTTCTCCTTGCTTTTTACGTTAAAACATCTAACCAAATCTGTCCTCATAAGGTTCTCCAGAAACCAAATCCAAATCCAGTCATACGTGGTTGTTTTCTTCTCATAAAGTTATAGAAATATATTTTTTGCAGTCTTTTGAATCAGTCAAAAGTTTGAATACGGATTAACTTTGAATTAGTAAATCTGTAAATAACTGTAGTTGCTTAGTCAGACATGTAGTTAGCAAGTAGAGGTAAAGTTTTGGCATGTTTTTTTTTTCAAATGAACAGTCGTTGATAAAGGTAACAACTCACTTAAAACGTGACAGATGGGACTCATAAGAAGTGATTTATCTAAAAGCTCAGATAAAACACCTGTCACTTCATTTGGGGTCACAAAAAGCCATTAAGGACAACGTTCCACTATGTAACCTCTTCATTTCTATGTATTATATTTGGACAAAAAATTGCAGTTAAGATAATGAGAATGACAGTGTAAGCTGCAACTAAGCTAGTTAACCTTGGTAATCAGAAGTGTGGACTTGAGTCGCATGACTTGAACAAGTCCTTCATTTGATGACCTTAAATTTCACTTGACAAAACTTAAATAGACTTGCAACTTTAACGTCTGCTGCAGGACCGTGCTGCAGATGTTTGACCCCTCAGTGGTCTCATCTTCTACGCTGTGGTCTGCTGGGGCAGCAGGTGAACACAGCTGATGCCAACAGACTCAACAGCGTGTCAGGAGAGCCGGCTCTGTTCTAGGAGTGGAGCTGCAGTCTCTGGCAGAGGTTCCTGAGCAGAAGATGATGAGGAAACTGCTCCGCACCCTGAACAACAAGTCACACCCCTGCATGCCACAGTGGACTCCTACCGCAGGACCTTCAGTCATAGACTAAGGATTAAGATTAAGATAAGTTCTATCTTATTTTATCTTATATTAACTTGACTTAGACTCTCCCATATCATTACTTCACTTCAGAATTGGAGCCTGTTGACTTGAACACACTTATTTTTTTTTTTTTTGCCCAAAAGCCAAATATTAAAACATGCAGTGTGTATGTATCAATGACTTTCACTTGTCACGACTTAAACGTGATTTAATTTCTCTCTACGCTGTATACACATATGTGTAAGCTATCACTGACAGTTAAAAGTAATTAAAATAATAATTTCATTCTTTCAAACACAAATTTCACAAATATATTCCCAAGAATAATTTAGCTCGGATACTAATAGAGTGAAGTAGTTAACAAAAACCAATTAAAATATATAAAACATGCAGGTCAGGGATCAAAGACAGAAATGACCCAACTTCCAACTTTGTTCGATAATTTAAGTTGCACAAAGAACAGTAGCATAGCACCAGAGCGCAACCTGTCTGTTATTTACATTTAACATATAATTGCACCATTGTTAAAAGGACCCAACAAAACTTGAAATTTGAAGTTTCTGACTTGGGACAAAGCGTTGAGACTTCCAAAACAATGACTTATTCCCATCTCTGATGCTAATAGCCTAGCTAAATAGTTAGCGGCTAACAAGCTCCTGCTTTTACAGACAAATGGAAACTAATTGAAATGGTGAACAAAGGGACAGGAGTCTAAAATGGGCCATATTTCCTTGTACCCTGGTGTGTGGGAAATGCCCCCCTTAATATCCAGGTTTATATCCAGTCCTTGGTATGTATGTTTTGTGATCCATGCTGCATATTAGAAATCAGTATTGACATTTAACTGCCATATAAAACAAAACAAAAAAAACAAAACAACAAAACAATGGAGCTATGCCATCCATGTTTGTTTCCAACTGTGATTTAGCTACTCACTCTTTGGAAATTGCCATTCACTGTGATACATGTCCATGCTTATCCCAAAGGGGTATCCCAAACCTAAAATATGCAAAATTTTTACATAAGATCCCAGTGCAATGTCAGGTCCACCTTCCCCCCTCTTCATGCGTTCAGGTTGCCACTCCGACTCCTGTCAATCATCTTGATGAGTGGCTTACCTTTAAATGGCATTTAGCCTGCATGGAGGTAACCTGAAGTGTGAATTCAATACGGTCACTCAGGAATCTCAGTCAAGTCAGTCAAGTCATCCAGCATGTAATTATACAGATGTGCAAAAAGTCATTGTGCATCACTTTGTTATCTGGTTTTATTATCCAGCATTGTTTATCAGTTCAGAATCAGTGTCAAGGTAAAATAAAACCAAATTTTCCACAGCAACAGGTTTTTAGGCTGCTTGTTTGAATTTCTTCCAAAGGAAAATTACTCAAGAAGGATTTATATGGCCAGCAGAGGGCAGCATTGCTATCTATTTGACATTGTGCTGTGAGTCTGGCTTTTTTACCTGCTACTGAGCCAGCAGTAGAGGTGGGGTAGTGGTGGTGGGGATGGTGGCATCTGAGGAGCTCTACAAAAATAGAATGACAAGGGGCTTGAAGGCAGGAAGGAGGAGGAAGGGGCTACCGATGGATGGGCAGAAGGGGGGAAACTTCAACAGTTAAATATCCTCCAGATCTGGGTGGCCTGAGATTAAAAATCTCATGTTTCATTATCAACGTGTCATATGGAAACTTTCACCGTCGTCACATATCACCACTTCCCTCCCCATCATATTTCAGCCTTTAATAGTGTTAAAAAAAACAACAAGTCACAAATAATTGAGTTAAATAATCTTAACTCCTACTTCGCTGCATATATTTTAATATATTGGCCTGAGTGACAAAATATAAAATGACATTTATGTCTGCTGAGTGTAAAACATCAAATACACTGACCTTAATACTGAGTAGCACCCAGCTAAGTTAATGTCTACCTCAGTAATGCACCGTCACTTATCTAAATCTATCCACACTGAAGACTGAAACCATCTTTTATACCAACATCATGCTCAGAAAATATGTTAAGTCCTTTAAGAAGGAACAAGTAGTCATTCTTTTTCTGTAATTGTGAAGAACATAACAATGAGCTGGTATAATGCCTTAGGTGACCTTGTTCAAACTTGTATTCGACCTTGTTTGGGTAATTTAACTCCTCTACTGATGCTTGGGGGGCCTCTTTCAACCAGGTGTGTACAGATTTTAGTCAGTGCTGGAGGATAGTCACCAAATCACCAACAACACAAGTCCAAGTGCTTCTGCAAATGGGCCTCAGGGGGAATTTTGTTATGGTGGTATTTTTTTTTTATGGTTAGCTAATTTGAATTTGCTCAGCAGGTCCATCTAGCTCATTAAAACTCACTAAAAATAAAATTAAAAATGTCTTGGGGAACCAATCAGATTAGTCTGTCCTTGTAGAGTTTCTGAGAGGGCTTAACATGATGATGACAAAACTGAGACGTTGCAGTCTGGATGGTAAACAACGGTGGTCTGAATCGGCCTTGACAGTGACAGATAATTAAAGACTCTGACTTCCATGACTCTTAGGGATTGTGGTGGATGAGGTCCATCTCATTTACACTTGGTAAGAGACAAACTTGCTCTAACAATAAAGGAAGTTATTCAAGAAGTAATCTGAACATGATTCTGAACATGAACATGTTTTTCGAAGGCCCCAGCTCCTAGCTCGATTTCGAGGCTGATCTATCAGGCCAAGGCTGCATGGTATTAGGAAGACATACGATGTGCAGTGTCATAGCTGAAAACTGCAGTGATGACATGACTTGCAATACAGAAATCACTTCAATTTATATCTTTCTGCTTTGCAGCTAAAATTCACAATAAATTGTTCATAGAAAATGTTAACATTGAAAATAACTGTACTTGCCGATGCCCAAAGGCTAGGTATCAGAGTTGGTAACAGAAATCAAGGAACTGCTGATGCGAATTAGTTGATACTATAATCTGGTAGAGTGCATCAAATGGTGCCATTTATGTTTGAGCTGTACACTGTCCCTTTCTAAATAAAGATTATGTATTATTGTAAATAAAAAATGTGGAACTGGGACGTTTCCACTTCCAGGAAGCATCGCCCGTGTCCCTGCTGTTGGCAAAAACCAGCAAACATTGCCTTGGTCTTCCATCCTGGTCGTCTAATACAACTGCATATTGTTCTACACCACTACATCACATATCAACAATGAAACTAGCTCAGACGTCCAGTTGACATGATGACAGAGGTGGCTAAAAGACAAGAAAGTAAGGACGGAAGAGAAAAGGCAAGAAAAAAATTAACAACTTAACCGCCACAGGGGGATCCACTGAGCTAAAAGATCACAAATGTTCCTTTGTGCTGCTTTAATTCTAGCTCAGTCTAAGACTCGTGGCCATTTTACATTTCTGGAAACCACATTTGCATATCTTATGTGGTTGTTGGCATCTGAGGGCTACTGGTTGAGGACTTGGACTGGTAACTGGAGGATTACTGGTTCAGTCCCTAGCCAGTACCAGTGATGTGGGTGTGGAGAGTGCCTGAACAATGCATCTCCATGTCCCCACCCATAGATGAGGTGCTCTTGAGCAAGGCGCCTGAACCCCACTGCTCCAGGTGTAGTCCCCTGATGGGTCAAATGCAGAGGAAACATTTCCCCACTGGGGATCAATAAAGTTAATAATGTATAATCATTTTATTTTGTTAAAGGAGATTGGTGTCACGGACTCTGGCAGAAATGTTTACTGGGACATGTGTACCAGAATAGATTAAAAACACAGTAGTTTTCATGAACTGACATCTTGGGAATAATCTGAAATTATAACAGGCTAAATTATTGCTCCATCAAACCATAAAAAAGTTATGTCTGGTATTTGCGACCCACAGCCTGAAACTCTCATCAGGAGTGTTTCAGTCACAGTGCAAAGCTGAAGCGAGTCTTTCTGGGTCTGTAGAGTGTCATGAACTGTGCATGTCTGTCCACATAGTCGTCCAGTGTGTTGCTGGATGACACACAGCTTCAAACAGTAGTGGACCGTCCAGATGCGCTTTGAGATAGACCATCTTTGATTATGGCATGACAACAAGAGAGGACATCTAAAGCTGGAAGCAAATGATGTTTTTCTCTGAGCTCGGACATGATGGTGATGGATGCTTGATGTTGATTATCTGGCTCCACCTGAGCCGCGTACACACTAGTCAGCAAAGTGACCTTACTTGCTTTCATTTCCCACATATATTAACCTATTATTCAGTTAGAGTGACAGCGTATATACATTTATGGAGGCCGTGGTTTGTCAAATTCAGGTTATTGGCTGTTGATAGAGAGAGGAAGAGGATGCAGGAGGAAAATAGTAAAATGGAGTTGATGCGAAGGCGAACACAACATCCTGGAGATGAAACTGTAAACGGTTGCCGCAGTAACATACAAGTTATTACTGTTATGTTTGATGCAGGATTTGACTTTTATGCCTAACTTTGCTTTTTCATTTTAATCACAATAAAAAAAAAATATGTATATGTTATGAAATACAATCAAATATACGACGCAAAAAGGTGCATTGCTCTTACACTTGGAGGCCTTAACAACAAGATGTAATCTGAGTAATGGGAAACCTCGAGCAGTGCCTCCGCCAACACACAAAATAGCGACAATTTGTGAGGAAAACGCCAAAACACAAGTGACAAGACTTGACAAAAAGTGAGGAGTAGTCAATTATTTTCTCTTGGGAATCAAACTTTGTTCTCTCAGTTAAAAGTCGATGTCTCAGCACCGTCAGACACTCCAGCAGCCCCGTAAAGGCACCAGTTTGTTTCTGATCACGATGCTAATGGTCATCTGCAAGTCAAGATGGAAAAAAAAAAACATTTAAAAAAAGGAAGCTTGACAAATAGCTTCATACTGGTCTTAACACAAAATTATAGGAACATAGATATTGATTATATATGAGAAAACATATTGATCAATGTGATAAGGTGGCACATTTTCCTCAGTTCCTCAGAATGCGGTTGGATTCTACATCAGGGCAGATTTGCATGTAAATATGTCATCAGTGTGGAAGCTCCTGAGAGTTCAGACGAGGAGAAGGCATTTCAAGAAAAATACTTTTCAAAATCAAAAGGTATTCTTCAGGTCCAACACAGGAAAGGGATGCTGCTGCTATTCATAGATTCAGATAAAATGTGAGAAACTGATTTTCAGTTTGAATGCATTTGTAAAAAAAAATGAAAAGAAAAGAAAATGCATTGATTGATGTTTGAACTGTAAGTTAAAAAAATGTGTATTGTGTCATTTAAAATGTATTTTCTGCAAATGAATGCTCGAAATGACAATATTTGTGTTTAAAATTTGGAGAAATGTCAGCAGTTTTTAGAATAGAAGAAAAATATTCATTTTACCTAAACACACACCTATGAATAGTTAAACCAGAGACCCTGATCATTTTGCACTGGTCTCATTTTTTTCTAAAACTATATCACATATACATGTGAGCTTGCTGAGCTCAGAAAAACTTTGTTTACATGAGTTTATTCTTCCTCAGCGTGATTCTGATTCTAAATAAAAAGAGTTATCTGCTCTCTAACGAATCTCTGCTCAATCTAGTGACTAATTTTCCAAAAATAAACTGGGCCTTAGCCTTATAGATCAGAGCCACATCTGGACAGATGTAGGTCTGAAAACGAGCCAAAGTTCCTCCTCATCCAGGAGGCGGGGCAGTTGGTTAGCACTACAACCAATCAGAGCAACAGACAAGGCAAACTGGTCAACGGGAGAGTGTTGTGGAGAAGAGTTGGATGGACACAGACGCCAATATGACGAAAATGGAACGAAACAATTGTGGGCGTTGTTGTAAGCAGAATTTGAGAAAGACTCAACCAAAATCTTTGAAAAACGTAATCATTCACATGTTCAGATTACCTCTTGAATAGCCTCCTTTATCATTAGAGCAAGTTTACCAGATGTCTCTTAGCATTTCTAAATGAGATGTTCCTCATCCACCACAATCCCTAAGAGACTGTCACAGAGGTCTTTAATTCACTGTTGATGCTGATTCCAATGACTGCTGTTTACCATCCAGACTGCAGTCTAGCAGCTCTGTCGTCATCGTGTCAAACCCTCTTGGAGACTCTCTCAGAGGATAGACTGATCTGATTGGCTCCCCAAGACTTTTGGGTATAGTTAATGAGCTTCACTGGAGGGCAGCTAGACGGACCTGCTGAGTCACTTCAAATGTAGGTCTACATTTCTAAGCTAACTATCCCGAGTAAAGTCATTGATTTTTATTTCATTTTTTTCTCTACCACCACTATCTCAACCATGCAGAGCCAAAAATTCCCAAATCTCCTGCTCCTAGAGTGGAGTAGGAGATCAGCGCATGGATAGGAGTGGATGTTGTACTGCTCTGTGCTGGCGTTGAGTCAAAAAGGTAAGGCGCTATTCAGAAAAATGCAACTTTAACTCTCTCACACACCTCTGAAATCATTCATATACTACTATAATGACTTTTACACATAAAACCAACACACACACACACACACACACACACAAGCAACATCTCAACATACATACCACTAAAACCCCGCGCACATACATACATACAAGACACATGAGTCAGTAACAGTACTGCATGTGAGCGGTTTTCCATATCGAAAGGGTGGGTGGACCGGACTGGTACGTAACTGGACTGAACTGAATTGTACTCAGCTGGACTGTATTTAATTTGCTTGCTTTCTCAAGTACCTGAGAAGACCTTGGCTTTACAAATGAAGTGAATTTCATTCAGTTGAAGTCAGCTGGTGGTTTGGTAATGATAGCCACCACTGCATGTTTACGCCTCTAAAACTGAGGACAACATTCAGGTCAATCCAGACTTCTCCATTTTCTTTTTATGTCCTTGTGTGTTGCAAATATCAGGATCGGTCAATCACAGCAAGAAGCACAGAGCCATTCATCATGCCCTAATAACTTCTAAAGATGTGAGAAGTGTCTACCCTTTGAGGGATGATTTCTAATACTCAAATCTTGTGCTTCCCAGTGCTTGATTGGTCTAACCTTGGCTGCAAACTCAGGTTTTCCACTGGGATTTAAAGCAACGATAACCTATGGTGCGACTGCTTTCACGGGTGCTGACATGGAATATGAAAAATGCACGTTTCCCTTCCCCTTCTCGTATCATGAATGCATATTCTCTTCACATCTCTCCCGTTTTAGACTGGTTTCTGGGTTGAGGGTCACAGCAGACTAAATCGAGATGTAATGTTTAATGTAAATGCAGGAAGCCTGTCATTCACTGCACCCCCTGTGCAATAATATGACCTTGTTTGAGAGTTTTCTGCGAGCCAGGGATCAACAGCGCCACAGAGGAAGCCCCAACTCCAGACTAGACATCACATCTCTGACTCCTCTCCTTTTTTCTTTCCTCCCCTCCTTGTCTGCTTATTTATTCCGATCTCAGAACACCATGTTCCCAGAGCATATTTCACTTGAATATTTCACTACATGCTCTCACTTCTTCTCCTGCTTCTCTTTCTCTCTCAGTCTGTGCACAACAATATTTATTTATTTCCGGAATAATTTTTTGGCGAATTACAGCAAAATGGCTACAGCTGTAATCAGAGGATAAGTAGCAGCCGACATGGCAGGTGTTTGAGGGGAGATAAGGCAAGAACCATTGTGAGACTGCGCCTTCCTTCCATTTAAATGTTTTGGGGCTTCGACTTTCTTGTTTGATTTGTTACCTAGAGCTTCCCCGAGAGCTGTCAGGAGGGAGATAGCGAGAGTTTCTCTTTAGCGGGGTTTCTCGTGTTTGTACTGTCCTTTAGATGTTTGGGGGGTCAGATTTGCGGCATGCCCACATGGTGCAACGCAGATGAGTGCTTGTCAACAGCAGAGTTCATTATAAGATTACAAGGAACTCTGGTTTAAATTATGCTTTCTGCTCTTTCAACTTCAAAATCTGGAGGAATAACAGGCTGCAGCACATGTGCTGCTTGCAGTGTCACTGAGTTGCAGGTGTAATTTCCCTAAACTCGTCTGCACAAACCAGCACTTTATATCCACAATGACACACCGTCACAAGTGCAAATGTATTTATTGCTCAGGTGGCATTTATGTAGATCATTAGGCATTTTTTGTTCCACTGATTCCTGTGAAACTAAAGCCAATGCTTGATTTATTTTGTTTGGCTGAGGTCCTCAAAAGGAGCCAATGGCACCGTGCTCTTAGTCCTCCATTATTGACCCAATAAAAAGCAGTCGATGTTGAGTGCTGAGGCTGGTGAGGTTCCTCTGTTCATCTTTATTAGCTCCAGGAAACAGTGGACACCAAGAGAAAACAGAGTCTGCCCTGCTGTCCTCGCTTCCTTTAGTTTAAATTAATGTTACATCTCACTGCCGCATAATTAGTAAGAGTTGGGAAACTGAATGGGAAGATGGCGATGCTCACCATCACCAGAGAGATGCAGCTGCTTTGTTTCAAGAGACTCATCTGGACTTCAATGTGTTTGAAGTCTTAAAGGGATACTTCAATATTTGGGAATGATCTCACCTTTAGTTAGGTCTGCATGTAAATACTTTTTCTGGATGCATCCAATAACCCAGTCAGACAAAACCACCACTAATGGTGGGTTCACACGTACGCGTTGTGCGCCGCGTCCGTCTCCATAGACTTTGAATGGGGTGTCATCCCTCTGCTGAAATGAACTGTGTGTTGTGGAGGGTCCGTTGCTTCTGCCACAAACTGAGAATTTGGGCATCAGCCAATCAGGTTGCAGCTAGAGCCAAGCCAATGCCAGTGTAATCAAGATCAGCATTCTTACTTGTAGCTGATTATAGCATCAGGGACAATATAAACAAATCCATTTTTTTTATTTACATGTTCTGACTCGTATATTTACTGTGAAAGACATAAATACCATATTTCCCCTAATAAACACCTCCCAGGGGGCATCTATTTTGACCCTCAAAATTCCAAATATTTCTATACTGCTTCTTCTGGTGTCAAAATTTGCACATGAATAAATTAGTTTACTGTTAAGTAAGTTAGAGTTACTGTATATGGTGATGTCACACTACAACGTAATTAGCACAAGTTAATTACAGATGCACATCTATCATCTTTAACTGAATTATTCTGTTTTCTGAACAGTTGAAGTTCAGGCCGCCCTTTTGACCTCAGCGGTACATTTGAGCGAGGATAAATGACGCTTAGATTAGCTTCTCAAAAACTGTTTATTAAAAAAAAAAAAAGGATTGTTTTTGCTGCTTTACAAACAAATCCTAAATGTCAAAGATGTTTGCCGTGCAAATTAAACATGCGGCACCTCTTTGTCTTCCACGTACGCGTTCCTTTAATCCTCCCCGTCTGAAGTCAGAGCAAAGAAGACAAAAGGTTTGTTTTCAGTTTGAGCAGTTTCCTGATCTGCCGCTGCTAATTGACACTCGTAAGATTTGTAACTCTGCGCAGAGGCAAACGTGTCATAAAACTTTCATGATCAAACAGTGTTAGCGTCGCCGCCTGACACTTCGCCGTGATGAAGCCGTGTCAGGTTAAAAACTTTCTTTACTCTGCTGGAGTTGACTTTGTCTACGTAGATGTATGGTCCCACGTCTTTAAAATATTCCCCTTCAGCTTATTGTCCTATAGGAGACATGCATGTTATCTGCTCCTATACGAGTGTGCATGTGCGCGTGTGTGAGGCGTAGGGAGGATTCCCTTCTGCACTAACCCCAAAAAGTCATCTTCAGTGAGGCAGCAGCTCCTGATAAAGGTGGAGCCTGATTTTGTTCCAAGCCATCAGATTCTCTCCTCTCTCTGTCTTTGTCTTCCTCATTTTCCACCTCTACCCCCCCCTTCCCCCACCTTCTTACAGCTTTCTGGACTCTTCCAAAGAAGCATCTCATCTGAGAGATCCCACAAAATTTATTTTATTTTTTTCTTCTTCCTATGGTCTGAGGAAGAGTAGGAGTCTCTTTCCAGGCCCTTTGATGCAAGACTTTACATCTTAACCCCCCCCACATAGAAAGTTAGAGTTCAAATCCATGAAAGATATATTCAGCTGCCTGAATAATTCTTCGGAGACTGAACTTTTGGTTGAGGACTATCAAAGCAGGTCTTCAGAACGGATATTATTATGTGTTGGATTTCACAGCCGTATGAAGAAGCGTGATGGATGGCTGTGCAGCTGCTAAAAGACGGGGGAAGAAAAAAAAAAGAAAGTGACAAACAGCGACATTAAATATACAAAGACTCAAACACACACCAGCACACACGCAGAGCAAACCTGCATTAGGCTCAACAGCAACAGCAAAGCTTGACAGAGCGAGATTGCTTCTAATTGGAAAGCGTGCACCCAGAATTCTAATGATCCTGAAAGCCTTTTAACGTTCACTTGAGAGTCAAAATACCTCTCTGTAGGAGTTTTCCGAGCAGGGTTTCAGAACACTGACTGTCTCGTTTGTCCTTTGAAGAAATGATTGTCATTTGACGGATGTTATTCTGTGAAAATCACAGAAGAAACATTAGGAGCCGAGTCCACCAAACCCCCCCCCAGATGAGAGTGGCCTTAGCATTTCTGAAGGTTCAGCAAATGGAAATGTGGGAGCTTTAGGCGCATCGGAGATAGGATTTCATCATCTTTTCTTTTTTGGAAGTTATTCACAAGAAAAGGACAATCAATAAAAAGCTGAGCCGAACTAACAGCGTGCCGCTCACCGTGACGCTTCTCTTTCACACTCCACCACGACCTTCCTCGTGAGCGTTCTCCAAGTTCTCCTCTGCCTCGTCTCTTTCCACGAGCATGAAAAGATGTTTTTCAGTCGCGAGCACCGCTTAGCTTGGCAGGCAGCGCTTTCTCGTGCTCCGCCGCCATCCACATACACATTCACACCGCAGAGATTTAATTGGCAGCATATGAACGACTGGTTAAAAGCCACCAGACGTCTGGTTGAGGTAAAAGGTTTTCTGGTCCAGACAGCCAAAAATGGACCCGGTTCTCGTTTGACAGGTGAAAGAAAGGCAGAAAGGTAACTATAACTGAGTCAGAGGGAAAACAGAAATCCCTCAGGTTTTATTTGTTGAAAAGCTTGTCGAGTGCTCACATTTAGCTGTCTGTTAGCAGCAGACACAGCAGCAACAGTGACATTATACAATCGCTGTCATCACCATGGTTACCATTAAAGGCATATTTTCATTGGGTTTTTTTCAACCTATCTTGTAAGCTATGTTCTCTGATTGCCTGCTAGCTCCTGCACTTGGTTTAAAAGAAAGAAAAAAAAAAAGGGAATTTTTGTCATAAAATTTCAAATTTCACAAAATGTGCAACTTTTACAATAAATTGAAGCTTTTGTGCTAAAATCACAAATTTGTCTTGTATAATAGCAAATTAAAACAAGCAAATAAAATGGTGAATTTTGCAGCATAACATGTTTTGTAACTAAATATAAATTTTGTTGGAAAATGGTGAATTTCACAATAAAACACCCTTTTTCCGTAAAAAAAAAAGTTAATTTTGCTGTAAAACTTTTTATAAAAACAGCCATTTTTTGTTTTAAAATGGCTAATTTCACACCATAGCATTTTTTTCATGAAGAAAAGCAAATTCTGTTGTACAAATGCAAAATTTTGTAATATTACATCATTTTTGTGAACAAAAAAAAAAAAGAAAGAAAGAAGCAAATTTAGTCACAAATGGCAAATTTCACAATGTAACATGTTTTTATGTAAAACGGACAGAAATTGTGATCTTCATCATAAAATTGAGACTTTTGTCCTACAATCACATTTTTCCCGTGGTAAAATCAGAATTGTAAATAAAAACATTTTGACTTTTTTATGGTAAAACTGATAAATTCTGAAATGTTCTGACTTTTTAGTTATTCAATCACAAATGTCACAAACGCCATTACAATTTAATGGTTGAAAAATATCAACATTTTCCAATGTTTTGACATAAAATTGGAAAAGTTGTAAAGTTGCAAATTCTGTATAAATTCAACTGTTTGTCCTAAAAAAAAAAAATCACAAATATTTTTTAACTTAAGAAAACATAAACCAGCTGTTCTCCACCTCCGTTATTCCATGTTTTATGTCAGTGCTGAATCAAACGGGCAGTCACATTTAAATTTCCTCAGAAATGTTCTAGTTAGACGTTTATGATGGTATTTAACGCTCTGGTGGACCAGATAAAACGAAGTGGTGGGCCGGATTTGAGCTTCACCCGTACGTTAGCGTCCACTGATCAACACGTACAGCTCTCTGGTCCGTCTGACCTCAGCAGGAAAGACATTTTAACTGGCACAGATGTTGCTTTAACACGCGTCAGAGGATGTTGCAAACAGGGAAGGAATGCGGCAGGAAGAGAGGGATGCTGGGGGTCAGGCCTGCCTCCTCTCCAGCTAATTGGCCTAGCTTGTAGCGTTCGCTTGACAGATTGAATTATCAAACTGCCTCCATGGTCTGCCTCACCCCCCACTCCCTCCCAGTGATATATCCTGGTTGACTATTAATGACCAGCTCCAGCAGCCGCCTCTGTTCTGGCAGATTCTGTTCGTCTGCTCTGCTTCGCTATACCTCCCCCTGTGGGACTTCAAATCTTTAGCAGAGTTTCTCTACATCTGCCCATGCTGCTGGCTGCCCTTTGGTCTTTTAATTTCAGTTTTCTGCTTCCAGAAAAAAAGAAGAAGGAAAAAAAAACTTTTTCAAGGCAGGAAGTTCAACTTCTTGGGCTTCTAGCTGCTTGGAAGAATGGTCGCCTCTGTTTTTCATTTCCTCTTTCAAATAAGAAGAGGGGTGCAACCGGGGCACACGATCTTTCGCCATCGACTTGCATGAAGACTCTAATGAAGAATCAAGCTTTTCCAGCAACATGGAAGTGGTTTTGTTAGTGGACTGGTGCCAGAGCCAGTTCAGAGATAGCTCTAACCAGGCTGGATGATAAGACCAGCATTCATATCAGAATCATTTTGTGCCAGATGCTCTTCCTTATGCAACAGGGACTCGGGACACTCGAGACCTCCTGCATGCCAGGTGTAAACACTACCACCAAGTCCCCAGGGAGGCTTCGCAATTTTATAGTATAATACATTTCTTAATTTGTATTATACTATAAAAAAAAGCCCAAACCATTTAACGTTGTCCAATAAAATGATGATATTATAGAAATAGAAATGGGAATGAATAAATAAGTCAATGGTCACCTTTTATTTCACATCAAACAAACAAACGTCTTAATAATTTATGTCAAGACATCGGAAATGTGTTTAAAAGTCCTTTCACCCCTGTTATTGGACATACATGTTGTTACTGAATCGTGCAGAAATTGAACTGTATTTGCATTTAGACTCAAACACGGCTCTTCAATGATGCTTTATTCCTGTAATAATGTTTATTTCACTTTACATGTGGAGCCAGAGCCAAAGATGGCGCTTCAAGTCAGACTTGGGACTTGACTTTCGAGTCTTTTTAGTGTCTTTGTGTCATCAGACCCACTGCAACACCGTACACCCACCAAGATCCAGATCTGTCAGTGGCAACGTTTAATGTCTGACAAACCCACACAGACAGGTCGGTCACTTCATCGTTTGGAAACTTTAGCAACGGAATATAGCTTCCTTTGTGGCAGAGTATGATCAGTTTGATTTATTCTCTTGTTATTCATTTTATTTTATCTTATTTCCTTATCCTGCTTTCACATAGAACAATGTCTTCATGGTGACAGTAGGACTTTATGTCCATGTTCAGCTGCAACCATTTGATGCCTGCTGTCGTTCACCCAGAGAAAGATCAGATGTTATTAAAATTAAAGATTAAATTAAAGATTTTTGAGATCAGATTGACCATTTTTACCTCATCATGTGCACTTCTACATCAGCTGTGCACCCATCATGCCTGCAGACTGGTTGTAACTGGCTATGCGCGACCTCTACGCCGTCTCTGGCATTTAAACCTGTGCGTCACTGTTCACGTTTCGTAATTCCACCACCAACAGCTAGGTGGCAGTGTAAGGTTTGCTTTTTTTCACAGTGCTGAGTTTCCTTTTGTTTACTTCCTATATGTCGCTCAAATGTAGCAACGGAGCAAATAAAGTATGTTTTCGGTGAGCTGGAGCTGATAAATGTTGAACACCAGTGGTTTTTACAGACGTTGCAGCAGACCATCGTCCTACCTGACTTGAAAAAGATGAGGAAGAAACAGTTTCTTGTGGTTCACATCGCAAAGTTACATTTGGAGAGAGGTGTGCATCAGGCCATGGCGTACCTCAGACCGTAGGGTTCCCACCCTAACCACGCCCACCCTAACCTACAGCAACGCTTTGATGAGGAAGCATAAATCCGCCTAAAGGCATGTTACGTGGAAGGTGCTTTTGAATCAGGCTGTCATCGTTACAGTGTGCAGAGCATGTTCTCAGCTCCCTAACCACAGAAATCAAATATGTTTTTCATGCTAAATAGTGAAAATCTTAACAAGAAATGCCTCTAGTTTGTAGTTTGTAAGACTCGTGTTTGTTGCTCGTTTAGCTCGTCCTCTCTCTGGTTTATGTGCTTTTAGCTCTCAAGGAGGCTGTAACTGGGAAACAAAGAGACTCGCTGAATGTAAGTGCAGCTCTCTGCAGGGCTCGGAAAAACAACAACAACAAAAAACAACAACAACACCGAGTGAGAGGGGCGTTATTTAATTTGTCACCTAACGTGCATTTCTGTTTAACAGAGCCCAGTGTGAAATGACCAGCACTTCAAGGTGAAGTGTTTTTTTCTGCAGCTCAAACCCTGCAATTAAACAGAAACGGCATGGTATTTACAGCCAATCTGAGGTCCGATCTGAATAAAAACGAATTATTAAAAAGGGAGGGAGAAAAGACGCCTTTTGTCCATGCAGGCGTTGTTCTCACTGTGAAACTGAGGCTGGTATAATGGCGATGATGGTGCAACCTCCTACTGTGGCTAAAACCAGGTTGCCCGCTGGCATCCTGACAACCCTGACATTACTGTATAATCAGTGCTTACCATCACTTGCACCAGGCAGATACACACACAAAAAACACATAAAAACACACACACACACACACACACATATATGTATTTGTGCATCAACAGCAGTGGCTCATGTACGGTGCAAGCACATGGTCGCACCAACATACACACATCACTCCCCACATCGCAGGACAACAAATAAGCATCCTTTTGTTCGCCCACATTCACACATGCACACTCTCACAGCCTGTGTGTGGGCCTCTGTGAGTGACAGTGAGTGGTAGCGGTGGTTATCTGTGTATGTGCGGCCGGTATGTGTCGTCTTAAAATGCCAACTGTGGGCGTCAGACTTGAAGATAAGATATTGAGAGATGTGAAGGCAAAGGCTTCCAGACCAACGTTGGCTCACACAGACACACAGAGTTTTGAGATAAATGTACAGGGGGGGAAGAAAATTTAAGAGTAGAAAGAGAATCTTATTCCAATTATCTTTTCAGGCTTGTCCTTCTGACAAATGTCAGATAAGACGCTTACTGTGATAAAACCTACCTGACCCTCAAGACTTTTGACACCCCTCAGACTCTGCAGCACTTAGACTCTAACATTGTCTCTCATCAGAGGTTGCTGAGCCCAGAGGGAAGGCAATTTTTTATTTATTTTTTTACTCAACTGAATTCATTCAGTAATATAAAGCTTTTCTTTCTACCTCTCTGTCTTGTGGTCGTTCTGCATTTGACTTGACAGCACAGATGGAAAAGGGAGTTCTGGACAAACCCCACCATGTTGGTTGCTTTTAAACCCTCTTTTGTCCTTTTACTGTTTGGTCCTGTGTGGAAGTAACACAAATTTAAAGTTCTTCGAGTGACCACTAGGTGCTGGCTCCAAAACAGAGCAGAGGGCTGTTTCACAAAAGCAGGATAACGGATTAAGCTGGGATTTTCCAGATATCCTGGATGAATTAAGCCTCGGTTCAGTTTCACAAAAGCAGTAGCACATAAGTTACCATGGTGATATATTCTGTGCAGCTAGCCTGCTCCAGATCAGGCTAACAGCCAAGCTTAGTTAAGCCTGGTGCCTCATCTGTTCAGTCAGTGATCAGGCCGATCAGAAAACAGTGTTTTGTCCATGAATCCGTTTTCTTATCTGTCTGTTTTGGACTTTAAAATAAAAAATCTGCCTACAATAATATACCACTGAGTCATTTTGAGTCAAGTACTATTATTATTTTAATATTACAATGGTTATCATGATCAGTTTTATAAGTATCCATATGGGCATTGTTACAGTTTGATTATGTTTCAGAAGACGCTGTTGTCAGAAAGGTCTTTAAT
>JBAMYA010000022.1:1944437-1984794 GCA_037176975.1 Arrhamphus sclerolepis | reverse complement strand
GCTGCTTTAAGGTGGAATAACTGAGGTGGAGAGCAGCTGCTTTAAGGTGGAATAACTGAGGTGGAGAGCAGCTGCTTGATGTCAGAAAGTCTGTATTTACAAAACTATTGAAGAAAATTTTACAACTAAAAGATCGTTTTTGTCAAAAGTCCTGACTTGCAAAATTTACTTTTTTGTTTTAACAAAACAGATTTTTGACAAAAACAATTTATGATAAAAAGATGTTTTTTACGACTGTTGTAATTTTATGTCAAATATTTATAATATAAAAATATAATATAAATATTTTTTTCTCCAACAACAAAAAAACTGTAATTTTTAATTTTCTGATAGTGCGATTTAAAAGTCTTGATCTTGCAAAATTTGAAATTGTAAGAAAAGAAAAGTAAAAAAAACTCTCACTTTTGCAATTTCTGTCTAAGCAATTTTTCACAAATGTCACAAAATCTTTTGTTGGACAACTTTTTTGCAACAGTTTTTAAATTTGACTCATTTCTATAATTTTAACTTTTTGTCCTAAAATCAGAATCAAATTTACAAAAAATTATTGGTTTCAACAAAAATTAGCAGCTTTCTTGTAAAATTTGTTGTAAAATCTTTTTTACATTTTTCCATAAAATTTACATTTTTATTTGATCTCAGGAAGAGAAAAAGTTTGATGACCGTTGTAATTTTGTATCTACATGTATAAAGTTAAAAAGTCATTTGTGATTGGATGATTAAAAAGTCCTGGTTGTGTCCAAAAGTCGTGATTTAGCAAATGTTTGCTCAAGATTTTACAACAAAAAGTTGCTCATTTTTCTTAAAACTGATGAGCTTTGTCAAATTTACTTTTTTTACTGCAAAAATTCATGGTTTTGGGTTAATTGTTCAAATTATGGAAAAATATACAATTTTATGTCAAAATGTTGCCAAAAAATGTATATTTTTCAACAAAAAAAGTGTAATGAGTAACAATTTTGTAAAATCAAACTGATTAATTAAAGCTATGCTATGTTACCATACTACTGCTGACCACATGGGGGCAGCACATCAAAATATTAGAAGAAGGTTCATGTGTCACATAAGACACGATGACCTCGAATGTCAACGCCCCCATGTGGTCAGCAGTGGTATTGCTGCATAGAATGGCTTTAAGATGCTTAAAGAAATTGATCATCAACTCTCAAATAAATGTTCAAACCTTTTACAGATTTAGGTTTTTGATGCATTCCAGAAAATGAAGTTTGCTAATTCATGGTTTTCTGGTTAAATAATTGATAATTGTGCGTTTCATGAAGGATGTTTTTCTGAAGTGCTCTCCAGTTATTTGAGGGAACGTATCCTCCCTTCAGTCTGGGCCGGCTGGGAATTGTTCATAAGACGCAATATAAAAGTATGAGTCTTTTTTTTAGCAACACAGAGAGACGAGATCATTTAAATATTTCATGCGCCAACTGAGAGGATAAAAACCTTCACCTTTTTGCTTAAAACACTGATCCAGCACCCTTTCCCTCCATGGTCAGTCGCTTGAATGTGTTAATATGTCATTATTTAAATGTCTGCTCCCCTCTTTTCCTCCGACGTCTCAGACCTGCGGGCCCAGCTGACGGACCAAATCAAGATCTTAGACTCCCAGGTTGAGGTGAAACAGCAACAGCTGTCAGACCTGTCCGAGTTTCTCCGACGTCGGGGGGACATCGAGGCGGAGTACGCCCGGGCCCTGGACAAACTCACCGAGAGGTTCACCCACAAGACTAAAAAGTAAGCAAAGTGCACGCTTTTGTTGTGGTCACCAAACGTGTCCCCTTTCACGCTGCGAACTCCTGTTGCCCCTGCAGGAAGGAGCAATGGGGTCAGTCCGTGTGTCAGGTCTGGTCTGTCCTGCTGACCCAGACCCGTCTGGAGAGCCGAGAACACGCCGCCCTGGGCGACACCTGTTGCAACACGCTCACGCAGAGGCTGGCGTACAGCACCGAGGACACGCACCGTCTGCACAAACGGGTGAGGAGGCGGTCACGATGCACGTGAACCAATCAGCAATCGTGTCGCTCGGGTTGAAGCTCATCCAGGAAGTAGGTTTTGTTGCAGTTCCTGCACTGACCACTAGGTGCTGGCTCCAGAACAGAGTTTAATCTCCATCCACCTCCACATTAAAATGAAACATGTTTGCAGCCTGGTACAAAAAAAGTGCCAGAGGAACATTCGGTACAAATTCATGACGTTGTGCAAATACACCAGATTTAGATGAGAGCTTTTTTCCATCCGCAGTACAGCAACAGTAAAAAAGACAAATAGAGTATAAAAAACAGTATGTGAGTGTCTATATAATATAAACACACACACATGTGTGTGTGTGTGTATGTACATATATGTATATATAGTACCGTATAAAAGTGCTGCCTAGACTTCATGTATGTTCACAGGTTTGTTTAGTTTTTAACAAGTTCATGTTCCGACTAAAAACTACCGTTAACAGACAACAGACGTTCGGACCTGTCGTAGTTCGTCTGAACTGCACCTCAGAGTCTCATGTTTAAGAATTTTAAAATATTCAAAACTTAGTAACATTTTCTCAATAACGGTACAATGAAATGATGAATATGGTTCCTGAGCAAACAGCTTTCTTTAAAGTACACTTGTTCTATCGGTTTTTATATAGCGACACCAGCAAATGAGCAAATTGTAAACTCATGCCGGGGAGGTGTGATTTAGCAGCATCGGCTGAAATGAAAGACGTGATTTATTTAAAAATTCACAGGTTGGATTTTACTCTCACTGGGAACGAACTTAACAACCGGCACCAGAGACCAAACTATCGCTCCGTTTGTAGAGACCAGGTAACCCGTGACAATGCATTACTCCTGGAGCACCCTCCCCCCACTGACACCCCAAGGGACACGGTCTAATGCCTTCTCCAAGTCCACAAAACACACGTGGACTGGCTGGACAAGTTCCCATGCCCCCTCCAGGACCCTAGTGAGGAGGTAGAACTGGTCCAGTGTTCCAAGGAGAGTTGAACTTCATCAGGGCCAAGAAGCAGAGGGGTTCCAGTTTGGTGACCTCATGGTTACATCTCTGCAAAGGTGATGTCAAGACATATAAGTAGCTCCAAACACCTGTCGTCCTTCACAATGGTCCATTTTTGAATGACATTGTTGACGATGAAGCGCTTTTATTGAGAAGAGCTTTCAGATGAGAGAGGTTCAGGTCGACCTGTTGGCTTTTCCAACAATTACCTTCATGAGCGCTACCGCTTTTCTGGGGATGCCATCCACTACCTGCAGACCACTGGGTCCCAGTCCATCCACTACCTGAAGACTACTGGGTACCAGTCCATCCACTACATGAAGACTACTGGGTACCAGTCCATCCACTACCTGCAGACTACTGGGTCCCAGAATTCAGCACCGTCCTGAGCAGAGCCGTGTCCTCACTGTTGGGCTCAGATATTTCACCAGTATGTTCCCAGATGCAGTCAGGGATGTGGAAAATCTTAGCAAAGCTGCTATTAGCTGCAGCATCAGAAGTGACACGAGCCTTTTTTTTAACGACTAAAATAAATACGTGAGCAGACATCTTCTAAGTCAGTATAAGTCATTTGTACATTGTAGTCTACATTTTTCCAGATACTTACCAGTCTGTAAAAATGTCCTTCTATTTAATCTGGACCTGTTCCAAGTCCTCTTTGGTCCAGTCATGTTCGTACTTTATAAATATTAATATGATGTGGAACAAAAAAGAGTAACATGAATGAATCTGCTGTCAGAGTCACACATGACATTATAGACGTCCACTGGTCATTTATAAGTTTAAAGTTGTTAATTTGAGCAAATGTCAGGTACATCTGGAACATCTGTATAACTGGATGAGACACAACCAGTAAAACCACATCAACTCCAGTCCAGTGTGATTATTTTATAAACATACAAACACCACAGTTGTGATTATAACGTTTTCCATTAAGAGTCGTGGTTAGAAGATAGAATAGCCTATTTACACATTCAGGTGATCAGTTATTGTTCGTCCTTCGTTGCTCCTTTCTAACAGCAGCAGTGTTTCCTTCTTCAGGATGATGATGCTTCATTTCTTCATCAGCCTCCATCTAAAGATGTTGCTCATTGGCTGAAAAGTTCAGCGCACGCAGTTTATCCACTGTAGAATCAGTGAATCTGGGATCGATCTCATGGTCTGTTGAAGAAATCTGTGGACGCGCATTTACCTGGATTACTTACACCTGGATTACTTACACCTGGATTACTTAAACCTGGATTACTTAAACCTGGCTCGATAAAGCTGCACCTCCTGAGCCTGGTTTGATCTTTGTGAAACGGATGAATCCAGGATGAACTGATGGCGCTATGTCAAGCCTGGTTTATCTCTTATCCTGGATTTCTGAATCCTACTTTTGTGAAACAGCCCTCTGGTCTCCATCGAGTCACCGTGCAAACGTCCACAAACTCCCAACAAGAAATAACACAACCTGAACCACTGGAATTTGCAAAAGTGAAACAGAAGAACAAATATAGACTGATATGCTAAAATCAGAAGGGTAAATAAGGAAAAACAAGCAAACTATTTTCACAACAGCATAAATAATTGAAAGAAACCAGGTAAAATTATTCAGAAAGAAAGGAAGAGATTGTATGTAAAAGCCAGAGCATGAACACCTCACTGAAAACCCAAACGAGCCGGGGCGTTCAAAGGTGAATCAGTTCATCCAAAATATCCAATCACAACCCGTATTCTCCAATCATTGTTCTCCAGTCATACAAGCAATTAATGGGTGGACGTCTTTAAACTAATGGCCCGGTCATTGTACTTTTCACCTGCAGGAATACTTGCTGTCTGTCATACAAACAAAAATGATTTTGGTCCTGAAACATGACCACGGAGGCTCCAGATGTTTGGTGCAACCAGCCAGTGTTGTCAAACCAAACGCTTCCAGAGCGTCTGAATTTCTTTTACCTTGTTACCTTCTGATCTATAGAAACATCTTTAAGTACTATATTAGTTATGTACAATGGAAAATACTTGTAAATAATTGCAATTGTGTGTTGTTACACCAAAGGTTGCTTCTGCTGCTGTTTCACCATCTAACATTTACATATTGCGGTAGCTGACATTTCCAGTTAAAACATTCTGAACAATTCAAGACAAAGAAAAAATCAAACAAACTGATGGACTGCTTTGTAAAATGGATCTGGCTCTTGGAGGATCAGTCTTTATTTCACATACAGTTGTGTTCAAAATAACAGCAGTGTGTTTCAAAAACAGCAAGTAAAGCTCAAAATCCTTATTATAGGTTTTATTTCTAAACATTGGAATGCATTAGGGACAATAAACATTAGTTTGCTCAAAAGTATATCAGTGTGTAGTTCAGTTTGTAAGGTCATTGATTGTGTATAAAAACATGACTCTTATTGAAGGACAAAGGCAGTAATATATATATGAAGAAGTGCAGAAAATGAAGCTGCTCTGCTAAAATCGTCTGAAAGACCTGGAGGAAAATCTACCGTTGAAATGGATGAAAGAATAGATTAAATGACAAAGACTCAGCCAATAATTAGCTCCAGAGTGGTCAAAGAAGATCGATAGTTATCTGAGTACTGCAACAATTAGAAGACCTCTATGTGAAGCCAAGATATCAGGAAGAAGCCACCACATAGTTCGATTGTTGAAACAACATGCTGAAGAGAAGAACAAACTTACTGGTTGAAAGAGAAATGAAGCAACATTGACTTCCATCGACTGATGAAAGGTAGACTGACCATGGCTCTGTTGATCACATACCAGGATGATGGATCATGCTGGATACAACAAAACGTTGTCTTATGCTGCAGAGGAAATGTTCTTCAATGCGTGTTTCAACAAGACAACAAGCCCAAACGTTAACCAACCAGATTAACTAGGTTATTATGGAGTGGCCAAACCAATCATGGAGCCTGGGCCAACAGAAAACATCAAAAATGCTTCTGAGGACTGTAGTCCCGTGGTCCTGGACTGGAATATCTGTTCACAGGTGACTCCATGAACACAGATGGGAAGCAGCTCTGAGAATCAGCTGATATACGACTAAATATTACATCACTGTTTCAGTGATGGAGGAACCAGAATTCTACAAGCATTTTTTATACAGTAAATGTACACTACTATTTTTTGAACAGCCTAACATTCCATTTTCTATATTTTCAGTAAAGTAAACAGCAAACAGTAACAGATTTGACCCTCCCATCACACAAGCCACCGAACAGCATAAATTAGTCATTGATCAATAGCAGTCTTGGCAGTGTCAACTTCCATGACAACTGGCCTGAAGCGAAGAGCTGAAAAGCATGGCGGCACCACAACTGCACGTTTGCACCAGTCTAGACGAGTGAAACAGCCTTTAAACCAAGCGGCTGCGACTGCTCACGTCATCTTCACAACCGACAATGCACCATCCAGCAGACTACGGAAGCCTTTTGAGCTCAAACATGTGGTACGCCATATCAAGACTACCTCCTCAGAGCGTTCTGGCCAAAGCTCCTAAACAGGGGAAAGTGTGAAAAAGACCTCAATCAAGACTCAACGTCCACGGAGGAACTAAGTCAATAAAAAAGAATACTGAGAATGACTGTGTTTCACAGTGGAGACAAATGCAGGTTTCCAGGACCACTTATTCCTCTAGCATCCTTCTAACCTCCTCATGAGGACTGAGGATGGCATTTGTTCATTCAGGTTTCCATGCAAAATGATGAACAATGAGAACTGGGGACTAAACAAGGGATTGTGACAACGTGAATGCGTTAAAATGGAGATCCTTGTTGACTAAAGATGCCAAATCCATCCAGGCTCTACCCACTTACTGTCAACAATGAAATGACCTCACAAGGACACCAACAGTGTGACTATGATTCACTTTTTGCCTTGAAGAATATTCTCTTAACATTAATAACAAGTTTCCTCTTTGAAATGCTGATCAGTAGGAAGCCAATGGTTTTTGGACTTGAAAGGCTTTCAGGTGTGAGACTCTGTGACTTCCTGGTAGGAACTGCCAATCTGCAAATCCTTCATCTCATCCGGTGGTAGGACAGCTTCATGGTTCAGTTAAAAGCGTCTTTGTGCACCTGATATCGTCAGGACTTCTGTTTTGGATTACTACAACATGGATTTACTTTCCTCTGTTAAGCTCATCGATGCCTTACTGCCATGTCTCCCTTCATGCCAAAACACAGAGGGTATCAAGTGTCACTTTCATAACCGCCACTAAAACTTCTTTTTGGTAAGTGTACATTTTTAGAGTTATAAGATGCTAATTTACCAGAAATTTCTGTAAAGATTATATTGATATAACCTCTTTCTCGCTCTGTGGTTCTCAGTTCATGTAAAATAATGAAAACAGAGCGTTGATATTGTGTTGAAAATGTTTGTGACTTGCAATGGAAATTGTGTGCGTGTATTATGTGTTTTGATCCATCCGTGTTCAAACCTCCAGGCAGGCGACCAATCAGAGATCACTCAAGTCAAATCTGCTCCTGAACAGGAAGAACAGCTCCTTCTGACTCTCAGTCCTGTTCAGTAATTAATACTTAGACGTTTTTTTGGAGAATTTCCCAATTTCCCCCTAATGTCATCCTGGTGGATCTTCTAATACTGCATGTTTTTTCATGATATTATGTAAAATATATATAAATTTAGTTTTGGTTGTGAGGCAAAGTTAGCCAACCTTGGCTCAGTGGAGGCACTTTTTCCCCTTAAAGCTAGAAGTCTGTCCTGTTCCAGCACTGGAAGCTCGTGAGTTTGGACCACAGGTGGTAAATAAACTGCTGTGTTGTTTTTGGAGGCTAGCATGTGTGTGCATTTGAGTGCAAATATTATGGTTTGAGACATCTATGGAGTTAATTACAGTTTGGCGGTTGTACCTTTTCTATTTCTTGGCTGCATGTTTTCACACTCAGTCAGCATTTTTATCACACTTCCCACATCGGCACCTTAACATGAGTATACAGAAAAAGAAAACATACTTAGACAGTGAATGACAGACACCACAATCCCTAAATCAATGCCATCCATGCAGCTAACAACCACATTATTGACTAAACTGTTGCTTGTCACTATATAGTCCACGACATACGTCACCATTTTGAAGCGGTGTCTGCAAAAACACTCACATCCTATTGAAATAACCTCTGCAGAAATGATAAATAGATCAGTGGTGATCTGTTTCAGCTGTGAGACACATGTGAGGATCACAAAATGAACATCATTGCCAAATTAGAAATAGTAGTCTCCTGGAGTTCACTGGCTCGATGAACTCATGGAATACAGATTTCTTCTGGGATTTTTTGTTGTTTTTTTATTTTTCGCTTTTTGATCACATTTACATGTTTCAGATTCTCAAACAATTTCTAAAATCAGAAAGAAATAATCTGAGTAAATACAAAATGCAGTTTTCAAATGATGATTTAATTTATTAAAGAAAAAAAAGCTATCCAAACCCTCCCAGCTCTGTGGAAAAGTAAAAGTCCTCTAAGACTAATAACTAGTTGTGCCAGTCTTAGTGGTCGCAACCGTAATCAAGCATTTGTGATTATGCGATGTGACGAGTCTTTCACATCATTGTCTGGACTTTGAATCGGGCACTCTAAAAGCCTCATAGTGGTTTCTTTAGTTCTTTTAAGCCATTCAGGGGGGACTTGCTGGTGTGCCGAGGATCGTTGTCCTTCTGCAGAACCCAGGTGTTCTTGAGCTTAATGCCACAAACTGATGGCTGGAAGCTGTTTTCTGGCAGAGAGCAGAATTCATGGTTCCATCATTTACAGGAAGCCTCCAGGTCCTGAAGCAGCCCCAGACCATCACACTGTCACCATCATGTTTGTCACTGAATGATGTTCTTCTTCTGGAAGTTTGTTTTACATCAGATATAACAGGACGCACACCTTCCAGAAAGTTGCACTTTTGTGTCGTCAGCACACAGAGCATTTTCTGAAAGGTCTTGAGGCAGAGACTCAAGACCTGTGAGTCAGGTGTTTTTAGTCAGCAGTGATCTAGGTTTCTGAACTCTAGCATGGATGCCAGCCTCTTTCTGATCATTCAGTCATGAACTCTGACTTTAACTGACATCTATGAGGCCTGCAGTGAGGCCTGCAGTGAGGCCTGCAGTGAGGCCTGCAGTGAGGCCTGCAGTGAGGCCTGCAGTGAGGCCTGCAGTGAGCCCTGCAGTGAGGCCTGCAGTGAGGCCTGCAGTGAGGCCTGCAGAGCTTCAGATTTTGTCCTGGGTTCCTTTCTTACCTCCTGGAAGGAAGGTAGGTCAAGGTCCAGCAGTGGTCAGGTTGACCACTGCTCAGAGCCTTCTCCATTTGTGGATAATAGTTCTCACTGGAGTCCCAAAACCTTAGAAACGTCTTTGTAACCCTTTCCAGACTGACAGATGTCAACGACTTTGTTTCTAATCTGTTTTTGAGATCGGGGCATGATGTGTAGTTCATGTTGTCAGACAGGTTCTGTTTAAGGGATTTGTTGAGTCCACAGGTCCGGCAGTGAGCAGGCCTCAGAAGGTTAGTAAAACTGAACTCAGCTTTACAGAGAATGTGTTTAATCACCGTTATTTCATGACCGGGGAGTGATTTATCATTTAGTAAATTCAATAAATTTAGAACAACTCAGGTTATCTTTGTCTGATATGAAAATTTGTTCGATGTTGTAAAATGTGTGACAAAACAAACTCCCAAAACAAAACAGTAGAAATGTGTTCGAGGCAGTACTCAGGTTGAAATAAAAACAGTCAACATCATCCTCCTTCTAAAACGTTCCATCGCTCGTGCAATTTTATCAACGAATGCGGAAACTACTTTTATTTAAGACTGGAAATAGAACAACAATTTCAACATTTAGACAGCTTAGCACATATTGAGTAAAATAGGGCGAGAGGTCACGTGCAAATAATATAATGACCCAAGTTTTTTTTATTTTTTAAATTGGCATCAGAAAGCAGCATAGCAGTTGTCTGCGTTGGGATGTCAACATCATGGCGAAGCGGCGTGAACAGCTTGATCTGACGGACTTTGAGAGGGACAAAAACAACGTTTCAGGTAAGTCAAGAGTCAGAAATATCAGTCAGACCTTTTATAAACTTACAAATACGCTATCAAAGGTGTAATCTGTGGACATGGAGATTAAAACACAGCTAATGATGTTAGTTTGTATAGTTTAGCTTACATTTTTCTCAAGAGGTAACGTTAGTTTGTCTGGGATTCTTCAGGCAACAAAAAAGTGACATTCAAGACAGGAAGGCTGAAGTAAACGTTGCTAAATGAACGTTACGTTAATCATATTGAAAGAAGGAATGAGACAACCTACAGTCAGCGCACAGACTGATAATCTGATGACTGCTTTGGGATTAAATCTAATCCAACAATAATCTATCCACTGCTGTTTTCTCCATAGCCAGCAGCAACACGGTGCTGGTGTGGCAACACGAGCTGACGGTTTGAGCTGAGATTCAAACCCACAAAGTTTCTGGTGTGTCTTTGTGTAATTTGTAAGATTCATTTTCATATTATGTAAATTGTGTTAATGGTTTAATTAATTTGCTTTTGCATTTGAATTCAAATTGACTTGAGAAGATTCAGATGCTCATTTTCAATGTTTTCTGGGGTTTTGTTTTGAATTTTAATAAATGAATTACCAAAAGATTTAAAAGTCCCTTGAGTATGAAGCTGCACTTTAACCTGGTGGGCAAAAGTGTCCTCTGCAGTCGACCCAAACCCAGTTAAGGTGGACAGACACCGTACGAAACTGCTCCAACTGTACGACTAAACCGCAGGGGCTGAAAGTTGGCAGCTCACGATTCATGTTCTCACGCTGTACGGCCCGATGCCGACTGCTTTAACAGCGCGATACACTCACGAGGGTTTTTCCCGATCGGGAGGTGGTCATGAGCTCCATCCAAAAAATTCTCGCACAAGTGAAAAATTGGATCAAAAAGGGCCAAAACTCGCACAGCGTCTGCCGGCATCCGTCTCTCACCATGAGCACTGTCATCAGCGCAAAATGTCCCATAATCAATAAATTCCACCATCATCTCGATTTCTTTTTACAACTCGACTATTGGTTAGGAGCAAATACTTTTTCACGGTACTGTAGTCGTCTGAATACAAATCCCTACACGGTGATGGTGGACCAGTGCTACCAGTGTAGCAACTATGGGAGGTATTTAGTTGTCATCTTTCTGTCCACTTTTATACTCTGAAGAATAATTCTGGCTCAAACACGTGTGGAACAGATCCGATATTATAGTTAATGAAAACAAAGACTAAAACTGAAACTAACAGTGGAAAAATAATTCCATTAACTGAAATAAATATAACAACAAACTTTTTTTTATTTAGCTTTTTTTTTTTTTTTTAATAAAATCTTCATATTAATGTTAATAAAACAGTTTCATGTTCTTTTGTAAGTTCAGAAATAAGGAACCAGATCCAGTTATTGCAGTGGACGGACAAATATCATCACCAGTACAAGAGTATAAACACTTAGGTATCTAATGGATTCCCAACTTTCATTTAAAAACATCAAAAATGAAGAAATAAAATAAAATTTAATTTATGTAATTTCAAATAACTTGACATTGGAAGCTTCAAAATTATATTTAAATGCTGTGATTCTTTCTCATATAAATTATTGTATAACGAGCTGGTCCCAGACGAATCGGACCACATGACAACCAGTAGAAAGACTCTACCAGCCGACTTTGGATAAAAAACCAGTTCATATCATTACTGTAAATACTACATAAGTATGACTTTTTGAGTTGGGAAAATCTCATCATTTATTCAGATGTCATACTTGTACGTAAAGTCCTTCATGGTTTGGCTCCACCACCACTAAAAGACTTTGTCCAATTCCATTTACAATCAAACAAAACTACCAGAACAGTTGGTATTTTACACTCCCCCGTACTATTTAGGAAAGTTACCTTCTGTTCAGGCCTTAAATTCTTGGAATACACTACCATTAAAACTAAGAAATATTAAATCAGGAAATCACTGAAGGAATGGCCATTAGTTAATCAAGATTATACTCATGTTTGGAATAAGTTTTACTTTTTTTCCCTCATGGATGTGACTTGTTTTTAGTTTTATGTTTACTTTAAATTACACTCCTTTTAGCTATGCATTGAAATCTGTCATAAATCACAGGTCATGTATGTTGTTATTAATGTTAATTGTAATTTTTTTAATCCCTTCCATTAACCTGCTAGGGGACTACAGATTAAAATTAGCCTCTCTGGCAAAATCTGTCATATTTATGTGATTTATTCATGTTGATTAATATGCATCGTCCCCTTTATGAAATAAATAAATAAATAGTAAATGGTTAAACAAAAAGCTAAAATTAACAATGCAAAACTAACTGAAACAAAACAGAATTAGTTTTTGTTTTACATCCCGTCTGGACGCGAGCAGGTCAGGACATGAATTCTGAAAACATGAAACATGTCATGAGTTCTCCATCAGTGAAAGAACTGAATCCATGGACGAGGTCCAGCACGGAACTGGTTTTCTGGAAGTGAGGGAGGATATTTATTCAGATCTAGTCGGTGCTGCTGCCTCCCAGGACTCCCAGTTCATCTGCTCTGAGAAATCAGGAAACAACTTCTCTTCAGCGTTTTTCATGTTTTTCTTAAAATCAATAAGAAAATACCAGACTGAAGATGTGCAGAGGGAGCAGTTCAGGTGTTTGTGTGTGTTCCTGTGAATATGTTTGTTAGAGACTGACATTGACCTCCCCGATCTCTTATTATTTAATTTTGACTTGGATTATTTGAAAAGATTGTTCCTTTAACATGCTTCGTCTTCAAGCAGAGAATGTTGTCTTTACAGTTAAATGAAATCTTGCCTTGTTTTTGGAGGTTTGATGACGTCTATCATTTGCTGAACTGCGTTCAGACTGCAGCTTTTGGATTTTTAACACCACATTTTTCTTGAAGTTTTAAAAAACTAACTACACTACTACTAACAAACCAATTTTCAAATGTAAAAGCAACTAAGCATATGACAGGAGTTCATAATCATAAACCACCTCAATTTCTTTACATCTTCAAATTGCACATGTGAAATTGCACATTCCTAATAGATGTTTGCAGACTAATTTGCATAAAATGTTCTTAGTTTAGTTTATTTGCAGCTTCATTTTTTTCATCTTTTTTACAGTTCTCCTTAATTTGTACTTTAATTTCTTGTTTATATTTAGTTTTTTTCCATGCTGCCTTAAAAAAACGAAAAAAATTCTGAGGTACGTTACATAAAGAAAACAGCTTTGATAATGTGATATGTTGAAAATGTGTGTGACCTGTAATGGAAATTGTGTGCATTTATAATGAATTTATAGCATAATTATAATGTATTAACGCCGTTCATGGGCAAGCCTCCAGGCAGTCGACCAATCAGGAAAGACTTTTACTACTTTTAATTATCAGTATTTAGAGTTATACTGGGATCAACACTAATGGCCACCTATTTTTTTTTTTTTTAGTTTGTTTTTGCAGATTTATTCCACCTATTTGTAAAGGATTTGTCTGTCAAGCGTCTGTCATTGTAGAATTGTGTTTGACTCAAAACTCACGTCTGCATTTATGCAGCTGGAGCCCGAACACACCATCAAATAAACTAATAATCCTTCTTCCCCTCACGTGTGAATGTCAAAGGTGCTCTGTTAAGGTCATCCTCTTTTAGTGGTTACACACACACACACACACACACACACACACACAGCTTTTGTAAAGTAGGACAGGAGATTTCCCCCTTCGTATAATGCAGGCAGTTCTTAGACCAGAGCTACAGTGCATAGAAGACCCACGGGACCCTATTACCAGTGACACCAGCAGACTCCACAACCCTGAAGCAACACACAGTGACAGAGAGAGAGAGAGAGAGAGAATAATAATACAGTGACAAAATGCAAAGTAGAGAAAAGAGGAAGCAAGGGCAATTAGTGAGAAGAAACAACAGAGCAGGAATAGATACAGTGGAAAGAGGTCAGCCAGAGGATGACTGCTGAGGAGGAAATGAATCTGGAAAAAAACACGGCTTTTTGTTGGGATGGATGTGGAAAAATGGGAGTGAATTTTCTCTTTAATGTTCCTGAAATGCTGCAGTATTCCCTTTCTAAGCTCTTTTTGCATCTTTAAATGATAACCGAGAGCTGTTGTGTGCTTGAATAGATGATAACTGATATTTGTGGTCTAGCCCCCCCCCCCCAACTTTCCCGACAGATCGGTGCTGTGTAATTACTGTATTCTTTCCATTCCTTTCAATATCATATAAATTGGCTTTCTGGCACACCGAAGCTCGTTAGCGATGTGGATAATTGCGATCTTCTCCACTTCTGTATTTCTGTGTCCTTTTGTCTGTCTGCGTTTAATGTGAATACAAGTGGGGGAACTAGTGTCCTCGTGTGTGACTAGCGCGGTCGTCGGGGTTTTCTTCCACGTAATTGTGCACAGTTGTTGAGACAGTCATTACTGTGACGGATGAGCCGAGGCCCCCCACCCCCCGATTTCTCTCAACAGGCAGATGTCTCCTCTTGATCTTTGTCTGTTGCCTTTTGTTTCACCCCCGCGAAGCTTTTTGCTGGGATATTCTCCGAGTCAATTAGCTAACAAGCAGCTAACGAGGAGATAAGGCCAATTAAGATAATAGCGATTATAATGATGGTAATTATGACAATGAGATTGGAGAGCCACCAGGTCAGCTTCAGGGAGAAAAGAAAATACACCTCCGTCGTCGAGCATTGTTTTAACGTTTGAGGAGCTGACGTTAACTAGCACGTTAGTCGTACAAACTTCACATGAAGTGACAGATTTCAGGAGCAATCGCTTTGAAAATGTGTGTAAACAAAATAGATGTGATTTCAAACTAATTAGGCACATGTTGATTAGTTAAAACCAATTTTATAGAACAACAATAAAAAAAAATCCCTGCTCGCAGCCTGCTGTGATTGACAGCAGCGGGCCAGTTTTAACAGCAAATAATTGTCATGGAAGAGCTAAAATGCCTCAGGAAAGGCTGGAGGGGTGTGTGTGTGTGTGTGTGTGAGTGTGAGAGAGAGAGAGAGAGAGAGAGAGAGAGAGAGAGAGAGAGAGACCCTGCGGACATTAAATAAGTTTTCCCCAGAGGGTAACAAATGTGAAGTGATCATTTCTTTTCTGCACACACACAAACACTCACACAGCAACACAGACACATAAAGAGCTCCAACAGGAAGTAAACAACCGCACTGAGAGATGGCCACATCTAAATTCTGAGAGCATATTCAAACATGTCCAATACCAAAATACACACTCGCACACACACTCACGGCGATCTGTAAAGCCTTAACTTCCCTCCTAACCTCTCTGAGCTACACAGAGACACAGCAAGTGTCTCAGGTCAGAAATTGGATATGTCAAAAACTCACTCTAGCATGAAATACATAATATTGAGACATTTTCCTTCTCTTTTTTTATTTTCCCTCTCTTGTTTGATGCCCTGCCCCCTTGCGCCGCAGTCTTCATCACCGTGAGCTCATCCTCATTAAGTTAATTGCAGCAATTGTCAGCAGCCTCTTTTACAACCGATTATTAGTGCAACAGCTGAAATGACAAGACCATGATCCCTCCAAGATCCTGCTCACAAGCACAGGCTTTTAAAGGTGCAGTATGTAGAAATTTAAATAACTATAACACATTTTTAAAAGTACAGATTCTTATTAATTCAAGTTTCAAATGTTGTCAGGGCCATAGACAAGAGGAGAGGGCATGATGAGCAAATTAGTAAAAAAAACAAAACATTACAATTCAAAGCAAATTGTACTGCACTTGTTTTTTTGTTGTTTTTTTTTAATGAATTTTTGGCATAAAATTAATTGGGGTTTTTTGTGGATCAAAAAATTTAGAAATTTTGGATTTTTTTTTAACATAAAATGATGACTTTTTGTCGTAAACAGCAAAATTTTATGACTTTAGCAATGCTTTTTCTCACAAAATCCTAAACTTTGCTAAATCTTAACTTTTCTTTTTGAAAATTGAAGGTTTGGAAATATCACAACTAGCACATTTTCAGTTTAAAACTGTCCCTTTTTAACTTAGTACTGCAATTGTTTTTGTTGTAAAATATTGACTTTTGCAAAACTGCAAAACCGTAACTTTTGCTGTGTGCTATGAAGCAGCATGCACTTTTATTTTAAGACAATCACACGCCCATCAAGATCTCACAGGGGCCACATAAAATAATGCGCCATATTCGACCCGCTGGGTGGAAACTGATATTTTATCATTTCATGCAACACATCTCTGGGTGATGTTTGCTGTTGTGTAGCATCCCTTCTTCTTTTAACAACTGTCTACAAACATCTGTGAAGTTAGGAGGCCAGTTGCTGGAGTTTTAAGAGAGGAATGTTCCCGCTGCTCAACAGTCGTGGGCTCTCCCTATTATGATGATTCAAACGCTTTCTGTTGGTGAAAGGTCGAAGGCCAGTTCAGCACCTGGACTCAGGGAGGCAGAGAGGTTGACCATTCGTGTCACTGACCTATTCCCAATTAACCTAATTAGGTGTCCAATGCTCCTCCGTTTGTTTTTGATTTTCACCAATTACTTTCTCAGCTTTTAGTCTCCCCTGTTTGAATTTTTTTTAAGATGTGTTACTGCCATGAATTTCAAAATGAGCAAATGTTCCATGAAATTTTCCACATCTGATATGTTCCCTGTGCTCTATTGGGAGTTAATGAGATTCGCAAATCATTGCATTCTGTTTTAATTTATGTTTTACACAGTATCCCAGCTCTTTTTTTGGAATCAGTGTTGTATATTCCTCTACTTTCCGTGACATTCGGGATAGGTTCCACCAGACCCTCATGACCATGGAAAGATGAAACGGATATGAATGGAAGGATGAATGGCATTTCTTCACATTCTGCTAATGTAATTTTACATGATGCAACTTTAAGCTGTTGGACTTTTCATCTAATTCTGGGTTCAAACTGTATGATCTCAGCTGTCTCAGATGAAAGATGGGCAATCGTGGGACGAATGGTCAGCTAACCAACCAATAGGGACGCACTATGACATACCGTAAACATCAGGGCATCTACACAGTAACCTAGCAACAACAGTGTCAGATACAGACAAATGGGAAGAAAATGTGTAACTCCAAAAAATACGAAAGACTCTTTCATGAGTTTATTTATTTACTTTTGAAGGCACATAAATACCAGTATGACAATGCTAACTTTAGAGTCATCTGTGCATTAGCATTGTGCTAATGGCAAATTGACACTGTGTTTAGACCCTGAAATACACTCAGATTTACTTCTGTCGTATGTTCAATCACAGTGTAACAAGCTGTATAGCGTACTAGAAAATTTCATTTCCATGTGCTAACTGCGGCTAAGTGCTAACTATTGGTTAGCTGAGTGCTAATCATTGCTAATTTCTAACTACATTGATAAGTGGTTTATGTTGTCTGTTAACAGTTCAGCTAGTGAAAATGAACGTCTCATTAGCTCCCTTAGCATCAAGACTAACAGATCTTAAATACTAGCATGTCTCCATGGAAACCACATTACTACCTGTCTGTCATGTTTTGATTAAAAAATAGAAAGCAGCTTTGTGTGTTAAAACCAGCATTTTTAGGTCCCAAGTGAATTGTCATAATTCGAAAACTAAATGAGTTCTTTCACTGTGAACGAAAGAGGACCTTTTGAAATGCAGTGATATAGTTTTATGTTGTCAATGTCTAGCATTTAGAAAGGTTAAAAAAACAAAAACAAAAAAACTTTGTCCGTTCAGAGGAGATGATTCATACGCCAATACAATGTGATCAGTTGGGACTGAGAAGTCACTCTGTCCGAGCTCAAAGTTGACTTGATAGAAAACTAAAAGGCACACAGAAACAAAAGTCACATTGTCTGACAACAGACAAAAAAGAAAAATGTTTTGATGTATAATTTATGTAGGTTTAGTGAAAGATGTGGACATGGAAGACAACTGAAACAACTCTTTTTTTTTTTAAATTCTGAAAGCTGCATTGGATAATGACATCACCAGAGTGGAGGCAGTAGCAGGGAAATTTAAATCGAGATTTCTCAAAGCCAATAAATCACAAAAAAAGGCTTCACTATGTTATAGTCCAAGGCCTCATGATCTGCTTAAACTGAATGATGTCTCTGGAATGAAATATGGCTGAGCTATCGAGCTCCAAAGAGGGTTCGGTTTGGGCCGAATTTCTCCAGAATTCAGCCAAATCCTGTTCATCTCTATGGTGATTTTTTTGTTGTTGTTTTTCGCGATTTCCATTAACACTCTTTGACGAATTGCTACCAAAAGTCATAGCACATCGATCCTGCTTGAGCCGGTTGTTTTGAAACATTTTTTCGTTGGGTTTTTCGCTGTGGGCTGTACAGCAGAATAAATATGGGGAATAGCAGTAAGGGGTGTTTAATGCTGTGCATTGGCACCCTGTATTTAATTATCTACCGATTTCACATCATGAAATGTGACTTGAATGAATCTTCTAAGACTATAAAAAAATGTACATTGTGAACCTGGTATGAGGTTTGAGAAGACAGTGGCAGCTGCAGGATAATTGCAGGCAAGTTAAGTGTAATTATGAATTCTCAGTAATCCATCAAAACTCTGCTGCAGTTTCTGCTTCCAAGACAGTAAACAGGGACAGTAAAGAAGGAAATTAACTTCCAGCTCTGAGAGGCTTTGCGACGCTATTTCACAGGATCACTGTTAACCCCTCATCTTGGTTCTATATTCCTCACTAGATGAAAACAAGGCCTCAAATCGCTCTTAAATGACTAGATCTAGCCGTGACTCTCATTATCCCTTAAGATGTTTTGTATATAAACATGTGAACCAGGGCTGCTATGATCTCCTCGCTGATGGAAGCAGGGAAACGTAATGTAAAACAACATGACAGGAGAACAGAAGAGGCTTTAAGTAAAGGGTACTGTAATCCCAGTGTCACCACAGATTAGCATCGTTAATTCAAAGCAAAGCTGTGAGGATTTCAGATTTGCATTAGAAGAAAGCAGATCAGTGCAAAATGACACAATGAGATCAGAATTTTCTTTTTGTGATTAAAAAACAACAAAAAGATTAGCTAGGACAGATGGGTGAAACCCAAGTTCAGACAGTTTCCACCATCATTGAATCACGCTCAGTAAGCATTTTACAGACATCATTAATGCTATACTATGATGTAGTTACATCTTGAATTGATCTGTTGTGCTCACCAGGTTGTTTCAGACAGTTTCTTCTACGAGCCTGTTGTGGCCAGTGCTCTGGTCTTCTCTGTGGTCTGCTGGAGGAGCCAGTGACACAACAAACTGAATAAACTGATTAAGAAGGTTGGATCAGTCATTGGCTGAGGACAGGAGATGTTTGAAGTGTGATGGAGACGAGGACATCACGAATAACCCTGTCCACCATCTCAAACACACACTGGACGGACAACAGAGCTCCTTCTCCAAAAGACTGGGACAGCTCCCACAGTTGCTCTGCAGCTGCAGAGTAGAGTCCCGGGCTCACTACTGCCCCCTATCATGAGACAGGGGGCAGTACTGCCTCACCTAACGCCTTTTTACTGCTGTTATAAGATCACAAAACAGGTTACACACATATATGAGCTAAACTATGGAAAATCAGGGGGGCATATATTAAAAGTGTTTGAAACATTTAATTGGCGACACAGAGAGACAGTAACACGCTCTCATTGCATGGTAGAGACCAGTTTGTGAGGAATTGCGCAATCCAAGGTGAGGCTCAACTTGCTGCAGCATTAAGTTAAAGGAAAAATTAATTTATAGTTCAGACTGTTGGCCAAATGTAACAATTTCATTCATTTATTTATTTATTTCATTTATTTTACTTGTTTATATCTTCCTATATCTTTCTTTTTAGTATGTTGTGCCTTGGCCTTGCAACTGTCACACTTGATCTTGGGATCAGTCCATCTGTCCATCCATCCTGTTCTCTCTCTGTAGTTTGTTATGATGTTGAATGCTGGACGTAAAGGAGCAATAGGTGTCCTGTCAAAGATCAACCAAGCAATTTCAACACCATCATATCTGTAATCATTGATGCATGTTAATTCATTTTATTTCATTTTTTCAGCCTTTTGTGTCTGCTCAAACCACATCTTATTGTACGTATGATGCTAAATAATTTGACAGTTTTCAATGTGTCAACCAGCCTCACCGTTTTGTTTTTGCGATCATTTGTGTCCGTCCAGTACCAGAACGACCAAACCCCATCTTACTGTCCTCCAAAGTACATGATCCTGAAACAAACTTGACAAACTAAAGACTGATTTTTTTAAAGATAGGCTACATGTTAATATTTTATAAAATAATGACACAATTACACCACCAACCACTAGATGGCAGTGCAGGTTCTTTTCTGCAGTACTGCAGCCACCAGTGCTGTGCTTCCTTTTGTTTACTTCCATATCTGATGTGAGTTGGCGGTGATATATATTGTAAGTTCTAAAACCATCTTTGTTTTCCAGTCGTCTTCCTCAGTTTTGCTGTTTTCTTTGTTTGATTTTAATTCTAAAAGGAGTGTCAAATCAGTGCTACATCAATCAAAAGCAGAGGAGGCGGGACATAGCTGAGACCTAGTAGCTCATTGGCTGCTGAATAATCTGATCATCTTAATCTAGTGCATCATCTCCTTCACCTGTTATTATTTTATTGTATTTATATTCTGAAATGCCACCAGCGGTGACTTTTAATACTTTAGTAGTCAGGATCATTTCTCCTTCTCTGTCTGCAGCTTGTAGGGGCTGTCTGCTGATCGCTGGTCCCATTATGATTGCTTTTGGACAGGAAAGGACTCGAAACAAGCTTTAACATCAGTCCCCAAAAGTCCCCAATAACACCAGAAAAGGTCACTACATTTGTTGCTAGTCGCTGTTTGAAAAAAAGACTCGCTTGAGGGGTCTGAATGGTCACTAAATACTCAGTACTACTCGCTAAGTTGGCAACACTGCTTTTATCAGCAGAAGTTTGGTGCTCTGATGTCGACATTTAAAGTGCTGACTCATTCAGCAGCCAATGAGCTACTTGGTCTCAGCTATGTTCCGCCTCCTCTGCTGTTGATTGATGTGGCGCTGATTTGACGCTCATTTCAGAATAGCTAAAAGAAAAAGTGCAACTGAAACACAACTTGAAAATAGAAATGGTTTTGGAACTGATAAAAAGAAAAGAGTAACTGAAGTCTTGGTGACAGATTCTGAATTTTGGTTTGGTTTAGATTCAGCTCTGAATTATTGCCATACAGCGCCCCCTATGGTGCAGATGAACCATCGCTTAGACACAGAAATACAGTATAAATCAGCCTCAACAATTAAACATGTCTAAAGTTGGAAAACTTAGTTTTAAAAGGTGGTCGTGGTGAATATATCACTGGTATGTAACATTCTTGCCAAATACTTAAATCTTAAAATGATGAGCACGTATGATTAAAGAAGGAATGAACTGAACCAAGCTGGACAATTCAAAACTCAGATTTTTTTTTTTTTATGAAAGAGGAGACAGAGAGCTGCAGTGAGATTGCTGCCACATAATCCAATGATTAAATGGATTCATCATTTTGAGGATTATGACATAAAACAAATTGTATGTGAGCATTAAATAAACAAACCAAGATCCCCTCGGAGACTTTGGAGGCCTGTAAGTTTTCCAAAGATGAGAACTGTCCTTAAAAAAGCCACAGAGGCTTAGATATCTTGACATTTTGGAAAGATCCCAAGTGAAGTGGAAAAGTTGTTTTCTTTTCTTTCTCCAGTAAAGCGAGCTATGTTTAAGTATAGCACAGCAGCACCTCCCTGCTGCAGGAGAACATGAAAGAGGTGAAGTTCAACTCCTGCAGGTGCCACTCCTCCACAGCGATTATTATCCTTCAGTGTGCTGTGATGGCAGAAGCAGACAGACAGCTTCTGCCTTGTATGTTTACTGCCACTTTTACTTTTAAAGAGACGCCTTTCTTCAAGGCTCCTGAGGACGGCCGTGACATTTCAAGGGAACATTCTCTGAAAGGTGGCTTCTTTATTGTGATGTCTATTGAAAGTGACAACAGCAGCTTGCATTTATTGGCCTCCCTCTTCTGTCCAGGTGCAGATAGAAGTGGTCGACTTTGACTAATGTTTCACCTCTCCTCATCTTAAGACGATTATGAGCATTTATATTGTCTGTGGGGACTGCAGAGTTAGCGAATGAGAGACTTGATAAAGTGTTGATGCATGATCTGCATAATTCCAAGTCCATGTTATACAGGAAAATCTTAATATCACAGGGAGAAGCGTTCCCTGAAAATAAGCTGATTTGGCTTAAGTGCTTTCTGATTGGTTGAATTCCTGATGGCTTGCAGATGGGCGGAGCTAATGACGTATTCAGAGCGAAACAGCAAATTTAATTCAATGATTGTTGCCATTTTTGCAAGCATGGTGTGGTAAAACACTCACAGTTCTCTAAAACCTTTAAACAGCTGACTACAGCCACAGCTGGCTACAGATAAACATTTTCAGATTACTTCTTGAATAGCTTCCTTTAGTTAGTAGTTAGAGCCAGATGTTAACCAGATGTCTCTTGCCATTTCTAAATGAGATGGACCTCATTCACCACAGTCCCTAAGAGATTGCGAAAGAAGTCCACGTCTTGAACTGTCAATGACAACACTGGGATCTTATTTGTTTACTATGCAGAAAACAATGTTGCAGCTCTGTTGTCATCGTGTTACAGTTTGTCGACCCAGAGACGCTCTATGAGGATAGACCGATCTGATTGGCTCTCCAAAACTTTTGGGCATAATTAGTGAGAGGAAAGTATTATTGGTGAGAACAGTTTACAGATGGACGTCTCCTTCTGGTAAATACTATCATCATTAGATTATGTTGTCTTTCAGTAATTCATCATCAGTACCTGATTTTCTGTATCTTCTCCCTCTGACATTCTATTGCTTAACAAGTCCAGTGGTCAAAAAGTTACAATTCTGTGATATTTTTTATTTGTACGATAAAGTTTTGATCTTTCAAAATCTGCAATTTGATGACAAAATTTGCAGAAAAAGTCAATATTTCTTAAATTTTTGATATTTCAAATAAATTTGATATTTTACAACCTTTTGTAAAATACCCCCCCCCCCCCGCCCCTCAAAACAAAAAACAAAATAAAACAACCAAGTCCAGGAACTAGCAGGAAATCTGACAACATAGCTGGTTGAGGAAAAAAGACAAAACCAAAACAACGGTAACCATGGTGATGATGTGGCCAGGGATGAAGTAGACCCCTGCACTAATGCATTGGGAGACAACTTTCTTTCACAACCACAAACATTTTCTTTCTAGAGATCTTGGAGCAAAAGCAAAATGCTCAGTAAAATTACTAGAAGATCCAACAGGATGGAAAACACAATTACTTTGTTGTGAAATCATAAACTGATGCTCTTTGTGCTTGTGGAAGTTATATGCTCTGAGAATTTGAACATACAGTACATGGAACTCATGCCCCCTATGATGTCATAGGGAGGTGGTGTTAGAAAAAAAGTGTCCAGAAGGAGGTGTTCTTAGCTCCCTGAAAACATTTTTTGTTCAGGAATACTGCAGCATATCTCATTTTCTGACCCTCCAGTCAAATCTAAGTTGATAATTTATCATAACACAGTATAATATGGCCACTTAACACAATCACATAAGTCATCTCGAATTAGCTGCACAGGGGAGTTAACACCTCAAGAAGGAGCAAATGATAGTCATTTAGTTTCTAGTTCCCTATCACAGAACAAACTCCCCTCGCTGTTCTTCAGCTCATTCTGGACCAAATAGACTCTAAAGACGAGCTCTTATCTCATCCTTTAAAACCTTTCTGTAATTGTCCTCCTTTGCTGAGATGGGAGTTCACACCTCTACCTCCATTTCCTGGTTCTTTCATGTGTCTGATGCAGCAGTGAATCACACTCAGACGTCTTTTATGCTGCCTTTTAATAGACTCTCGTGGTAATTGCGCCGTTAACTTTGGAGACTTCTGGCATGGATGTTCCTGAAAGACCCTGCCTGTGTTTTGGGACCAGGTGAGATTGGATGGTACGCCTATTTGGGACTTCAACTGCTGCAGTAATGACATGCAGACATGGGGGAGCTTGGTTGGCACGGATTATACTTTTCCAGCTTCATTCCTGTGCAGTCGTACATTTTCACAGTTTTGAAACACAGATTTCAGAGGCATTTTCTGAAAACTGATATGGTGCAGTTAAAGAGTAGCATCACTGTGGACTGAAATGAAACAAATCGACATGGAAATAAAAGGATATCAGTACTTTAGGCAGGATTCTTTTACAAGCAGAACATTCAGAGATTATATAGAGCAGTCTCAGTCCGACAGTAACAACCCCTGGAACATGACAGAGGCTTTACGTTAAACAGCAATTTTTCTAACACGAAACAATCTCCAACCCCTGAGCCCCGGCTTTTCTGCCCCATGCTGGGGGTTAACTGGCTTTAACTAGTGGGACAAAAAGGCAGGATGAATACGAGCTGGGTCAGAGGTTACAAGGAACTACTGCTGAGGAGCTTGAGGGTGTGGGGGGTACTTTATAGTTGTGGTGTTTACGGTGAAGTACTGGTCCTCTGTCGAGTGACCTAGCGCCACGGACAGTCCACCACAGGCTAATTTTACCCTCCACTGAGCACGGGAGCAAAGGGGAACGAGCTCTCCTCCAAGCCCCATGTCAGCCCCGCCCCCCCATCCTTTCCTCCTGTTATGGGTTTGGGATTGACATGGCTCCCTGGGGGGGGGTATCAGGCACTGGTGGAGGGGTAGGAGGGAGGAGAATAAGCAGGAGGAGCTTGGTCACATGGGAAGGCTGATGAGGGAAGCTGACTCACTGAAAATGTGGAGGAAACAGCTGAAAGATGCCAAAGAATAAAATCGTTTTCACACTGCCCCCGTTTAAGTCGGCCCAAAGGAGCTGCGGTCATAACTGTGATTCACTTCTGTACACAACAACACAACAGCCATCTCGGTATGGTGTGTGTCCACAAGCGAGGGTTTCCAGGGTAGCTTTTCAGGGCGGCATCATTGACGAGTGTCTCCATTTCCAAGAACTGCTAAAAAGGCTGTTAGGAACCTGTATGGTGCTGAAAAACGTTCCTGTGGTGGGATAGGTACTCTGAGGGGACCGGATAAACATGTGGATGGAGGGGGGGGTTGACTCTCTGACTGGTAACAGTGTGGGCAGAAGATGATGTAATTTAGCCACCTAATGTCCAATTCATGTATGAGTTGTTTTTTCTCATTCACTGCCACCATTGTGCATTACACAAACAGCAAACAGGAACTCTAATCATCTTTAGCTCCTCCAATATTTTTGGAGTCATTTTGGTTTGTTTCGCCTCTTCTATTTCTTAATTTTTGCCAACATCATCTTCTTTTCTTTTTTGGCGGTTGACTAAAAGCAAAAGTGGTGAAGTACCGCCACCATGTGGTTTGGAATGGTAGTTTACATGCAACCAACCCTGTCACTGTAAGTGGAGACACGATGCCAGAAGGCGTACTAGTTTTACTCCGATACACCCGCTAGTGGAAATGCAACTGGTGCACTGGTTCCATGACTTTGGGCTGACCCAGCATGTTTGAGTGAAATAGGCTTCTGTAGTCCGCTGGACAGCACATTGTTGGTTGTAAACGTGAACATGACAAAAGAAAGTAACGCTAGCAGTGGCAGACAAACGACTTCCAGCCACATTGATTACAGACTGCTTAGCTCGTCTAGAGTGCTACAAGCAAATAATGTAGAAGAAAATCTCCAACTGCGGGTCAACATTTGTAGCTGTTGCATCATCATGCTTTTCAGCTCTTCCATTTTAGACCAGTTGGCATGGAAACAAGACTGCCACAACTGCAAATGACCAATGACAGCACTGACCATTGTCACAACGCACATTGAGATGGCACCAGGTTGTACACCAACATGGGAGAAAATGACCGAAGAAGCGAAGGGAAGTTGATGAAAGCAGGCAAAATTCTTCTTTTCTGACTAGCCTTAGGTTATGAGTCAGCTGCTTCAACATTAGACGTTTGTAAAAGTAGGAAATGTAAAATAAGCCAAAATGTCCATTTTTATTCAGTTTTTTAAGCTTTTATTGAAGCATTTTAGTTATTATTATTATTATTATAGTAGTTAATTATTTTTAGGATCAAGATCTCTTTTATAAGGGAAACCTGGACATGTATAGCTAAACCTCTTGGTGGAGGTACCGCGGTTGAGGTCGAGAACTTGGCGTGAGATTCTGGTCCGAGGTTCAGGAACATGCTGAGCTACATATCCTCGCTGACCTGCGTCTGTTCAGATCAAAACTAAAGACCTGCCTTTGGCACATCATAGCACTACGTTACTTTTATATTTTACTTTTTTACAACTCTTTTTTTTTAAAGATTACAATTTTTGTCATCCATGTTTAGCTTTTATTTGTTCATAATTACTGTGAATCACGTTGGTCAACCTTGGTTGTTTTTAAAGCACAACATAAATAAAGATTGATTGCCACAGGCAGTTTAGAGTCACTAATTATCCTGACATACATGTTTTTGGACTGAGGAAGGCAGCTGAAGAAAAAACACTCAAACACAGGAAGGTTCCTACCAGGATCTGAACCAGGAACCTTCTTGTTGTGAGGCAACAATGCCCAACCACATAACTTGGTCACTTTAGTTATAGTTTCAAAATCCCTCTCGTGTTTCACTTATGTCTTATTCGTATGGGACTAGTATTACCTGAGGACCTGCATTTATTCAAAAATTACACCGTGGCAACAGTGCATTCAGATGGCATAAGAAAAGATTAGTTTTAGTATAATTTACAGATAATTCTCAGATATTTTGTCAAGGTCTCACATTTTGTTAAACAATAAACATTTAATTAAACTTTGAATCTTATTATGAATCTTTGGCTTTTATGTGCACAATTACAGGGAAATACCGAATTCAACTTCTGTGACAACACATGAAATATGTTCTTCAGTTGCCATGGTAACAGTAAACAGGACTGTAGCTGTGACTGAAGCTTTCGTTTCATTTTAATAAAAGACTTTATGCTGTTGGAGAAGTTTATCACATGCTGCTTTATCCCTGGTTTTTATGGGTCTCTATGTGAAGCTTAACCACCCCCACCCCCCACCCAAAAAGAAATAAAATAAAATAATCATATAATTGAATAATATTCTTTTACCACCCACAGATACCATGATTATGATGGGAACAAGGGGAAAAAAGGTGGCTAAAGGATATATTAAAATGAGATCGCAGCCAACACACCACAGATGTCGTCTGCTATTATTACAAATTACCACAGGTCCTCAGGGAATACAACTTATAGTTCGGGAAATTGGGTTTTGTGAAGTAAATATAGTTAGCCAGCTGTTGTTGGTCCGTTAGCATCGTGGCAGCAAAAATGTCAGTAAACTTAAACTAGCCACAGATTTTAGCACTTTAAAGCCTTATTATGACATTTGTGCAGTGCTTTTATGCACTGGAAGTGAGGATGCTCTGATATCAGACATCTTTAAATTGACATATACATAGAAAGACATTGAAAGCTGGGATTTCACCACCTGCCGTTGTAATGTTGACATTGTTTCTTCTTGTGCAGGCTTTGATTTCTTTGCTGGTTACACTGAGGGACCTTTCTAGCATGTTCTTTCCCCGATAAAACTCCACCCTTCTCACAGTGGAGAGGAGCGCTTCTCCTTCACCATGTCTTTGTTTTAAAGCAACAGCACATGATATTGTGCCCTTTAATGCAGTACTGACCCTTGGGAGGATCTTCATCAATCGTTTTGTCTTTTTTCCCCCTTGTCTTCTCTTTTTATAACAAACATTTTTATGAAGATTTTAAACAAAGGGAAACATACATTCCAACAACATCAGCTCTCCTGTGGACCCATCCACACATGTTCACCTTCACCACTTTTTCTACTGACAGCTTTGTTTTTTGTTGCATTAACGTTTTGTTTAAATAAAATAATTTATTATTAGCCTACAATCTGCTTATCGCCCCCTTTTTTTTAATCAAGGCTTTGGAGCCGGGATGTGTCACTTGCCTTTCTGTCTTCACTAACATGGTATCACAAACATTCATACAGGCTGCTTTATTCTTCCTACACTTTATATTGAGCCTTTTTTCTAAACAATCACACACTGACAAGCATTTTGTTGGCGACATGGGGTTCTATGTTCGCCAAAAAGATAACTTGACACACACAGAGGCTGGGAATTCAACTGCAGACAAAAGGCAATGATAATAAAAATGTCTGATAAATACATCAGACGTGGCCAAAGGTTTTCACAAAGAGGACTGTTTTATGAAGGATTCGGAGATTGCTGGAGTTCAATGGGCATAGACATCTATAAAATAAAGCTCTAATTTAAAAAGAAGGAAAAAAAAAGAAAGAAAAAGAAGCCTAATTTCCAATTGTCACAAATCATGACCAGGGAATATTAAGAAAGGGACTTTATGCAGATTTCACTGGTTGAGAGCAGCCATACTGGGTCAATAAGTCTGAGTGTTCAGGAGCAAGGCCATTTGAGGCTCTGAGGGTGAGCAGTAAGAATTTAAAATCAATACGAGATCTAACGGGGAACCAGAGCAGGGAGGCAGGTACTGGGGTGAAGTGTTTCTTTCAGTCTCAGCAGGTAGTCTAGTTTAGGTGTGCTGTCACGGTCTTAGTTTGGTTTCAGTTTACTGGTCTGACTTTTGTCATATCCGTCGGTCTGCTCTATTTCAGTCATCAACAGCTGTGTCCCATGATCCCTTGAATGTTGGAAGTCAACCTGGTAGGAAGAAAAACTGCAGTTCCTCGACTGACCACTGGGGTGGTTCCAGAAGCGAGCAAATCTTTACTCACCTCCATGTTAAAATGTATATTTAAAAAAAAAAAAGTTTTTGTACTCCATAGTTAGATTTAACATCCATGACAACTGTATGTAGGGTGATTACACATCAGGTAAATGCATATAAAGCTACACATAGAAACCGCCATGGGTTGATATGGAAAGGTACTAAGGTGAAGCAGGTTGCGCTAACTGTGTGTCAGCTTCAATAGAGTGGACATTTCTGATGTCACCACAGAGATGACTTTGAAATGGGAAGTCCTGCTGTGGATCTAGGAACAACAGCGGTTCTTCTGAGCGTAAATATGCTGGGACCTGCAGTCAATCATTCCTCCACTTTGGTGCTAAAATCATGACATAGGCCCCATAAGTATTCTATGTGTAGAAGCAGAAATCCAGAAACTTCTTGATAATTCAGCAATCTTTGCAGGTCAACATGCAAACCTTTGCATGTTTGAGAAGATATCAGAAATGTTGTTGTAGTGCTATAAAAAAAAAATTATTATCAAAAGAACAGGTCAACATGTCCATTTAGAAGTGCTGAGTTGTTGTCTAAAAATGAAAGGTGTATTATTTCAGAATAAAAGGCATTTGGTTGATTTCCTTTGCGATGTTTTGATAAAATATCACTATTACTGGAACTGGTGACGTCTCAAATGGGCTTCATTGACTTCAAGGTTCTTAACGGTTTTACCTGACAGCTGGACTAGAGCGCAAACCTTCATTTTTAGTGTTATTAGCCACACTGAGAGCAGCTCTTAGCTGCATCGACCCGTCTACAAGGATCTCACGCTGCAAATTGGAAATTTATCACGTTCATCAGCCGTTAACCTCCATCCATTGTGGCAGCCGTATTTACAACCATTTCATATTTATAAATAACACAATTAGGCGGATAACCTTGAGAGGGTTCGTGGCATTGTTTTTTATGATAGTCATCTACAGTAATTACACATTGATTGAGTCTCCTGACGAACAGCAGGGTCGAAGGAGAGACGGCTGCCTACCTAAACGCCTCTCTCCCTCCTGCCATCATGAGTGATAACTCTGAAGTCCTGCTGCCGTGTTCTGCTCTTACATGACCCGCGATAAGTGCGGAGAAGGAGTAGGCCGCAGAAAAAAAAAAAGGAGTGATATTTCATTATCACTTCACAACGTCGGGTACAGATACACAGTGACATGACAGCGGTTGCATATGAATCATATCCAAGGTGATGAGAGGAGCTAATAGGGGTTGATGGTTAACTAACAGCCAGGATTTATTAAAGTGAAATAATGGCCTTTATGCTGACAACCTTATTTCATAAACTTAAGGGAGGAATTAAAAACACTTCATGTAAGGAAGGCCTCTCTCTTTTAATAATATATTACCAGGTTTATTAGTTTGCAGTGACACTGTTAACCAGTTTTAAGTCAAATAGAGTCTTGGGGGCATGGCATAATCTGAGTTAATGTTAATGTGATTTTCTTATTTTAGTCTTTGCCTTTTGCACTTCTCTTTTGTCCAATTAAATATCCATATAAATATGGTTGAAAGGAGCATTATGAAAAAGGTTTGGTGTTAGTGCTAAGATAAGATGAGCCTTTTCTTTGAGTGCATAACAAATTTCTTAAATCTATATATTGACTGGAATTCTCTGCCTCTGGATTATTGCTTGGATCAATCCTGAGGCCTGAGGTGAAAAGGGCTCCGTTAATGAGCTCTTTGACCTCTTGAAAAGCAGAAGAGTAAATGAAAGGCTTCTGCTCTCTGAAATTTAACTGAAATAAAAATCATCAAGGAATATTAAAGATGATGTCTTTAATATTAGATTTAATTTTAATGTTCACGAGAGCATAAATTTGAGTCTTGTCATTTTGCTTTTCCTGCCTCAGTCTGAAAATTCAATTCAATTTATTTATATAGCGCCTATTTACGACAAGTCATCTCTAGGTGCTTAAGAAACCCAGAGCTTGACCCACCAGCACATGGCAACGCCATCAGTGGCGAGATATGTATTTTATTCAGTCGTTCAGATTTGTGACAACCATAGATTGTGCAAAAGGAATCGGACAAACCCCCTGTGATGTCATTTGCAGGTTTCTGAAGAGTGCTTGGTTTTCAAGCAGATTCTTTTAGCGTACGGGGAAACCATCTTGTCAGGAGTTGACTCAGCTCAGCCCTGTTAAATCCAAGCTTCAAAACTTGGCTAGCTGATTTAATTCAGTTTAGCTTATGTTAACCTATGATACTATCTAACATTATCTTACATTCACTCCAATCAATTATTCAAACACAGGACTCCAGCCAAGCTCTGCGGTCGTTCCACCGCAGCTTCATTGCAGCGGTCTGTTACTACAAGCAGCAGCACAGCCAGATTATCTTTAAAATTAGTGATTATGGCCTTTGAGCTCATAATTTACAGCTTACATCATGTTCACTGAAAATGTTACATTCTAAAACGCTGAAGCGACTGCAACATAGCCGTCACTCCCAAACCCCAAAACCTTAAGTTTGCATTACACAGGTGGTCTTACATGTGTGGCATTGTATATGATTTTATCTGATGGGGTAAATAATACATAAAAAAAATAAATACATTTTAACATGAGGGGCAGTGGAGATGAACTCACATTTGGAGCCCCTAGTGTTCATATGAGGACCTGCACGAGCCCGATGTAATCCGTTGGTGGAAGGACCGAGATCAGTCGTTTTATTTTGCCTCCCCATTTCTATCTTTGCATTAAGCTGCATTTGCGGTCTCTTAGAAGCGGGTAGTGCAAATCTGTATGACGCATCTTAAAAGAGGCACACTCCTCGAATCGGGGAGGTGGGATGAAGCCAAAGCATTTTGCTGTTTCATTACATGTTATATGACTGTATGTGGCAAATAAAATTTGAATTTGAAATGATGGACTTCCCCAGAAAGTAGGCTTGTAACAAAAACTGTAAATTGATGGTTGGAAAGGGAGCTGTTGTAATGTGTCTACAGTCTTCAGCCCCAAGTATGTCACAGGAAATCATGTCAGTTTCTTTAAAAACAAAAACAAAACAAGGATATGTCTTTCCTAAGGGTTTAAACATGACTTTGTAAAGATTTTAACTGTGTGACCATCAACAGAACAGAACATAAAAAAACAAGAACAGAAACAACTGTAGCCCACAAAGCAACATCTGACCCAAAACTAAGTGACATTTCAGTCCAAAGGTCAATGAGAATTTCTGTAAAGCCTCGTCCTCGTCCTGTCTCAAATCAGTGACTTTAATGTACAGTGTCAGAGAGGGTTTTAAAGCCACAGCCCCGTTTGCAGAGATGTCACACTCTATACATGCAAACACATAATGGTACACCACACATGCAGACACCAAAATACTGGATCAACAAATATATTATTCTGTATTTTGTTTTAATGTTAATGCAAGCCTAATCAGACACCTACACACGTCTGTGCACTTTAATATCTGTAGAACATTTCTTCTTGTGGTGAAATGACCCTGTTGTCATTCATCTTTACATCTCCTCCCTTGAGGTTGGACTGCAGAAAGAAAGAGAAGGTGAAAGATATATATATAGAGAGAGAATGAAAGAAAGTGCCTGAGACCGCAAATCCGTTACAAAGGCGAGTCATTGATTCTGGGATGAGGAATTAATGAAGCCTCGGCCGGATATGACAGTACAGTGTCAGATGGGGAAGAGTAATGCTGGCTGTCGGGCTCTGGCAGCCATTAGCTTACAGATAGTGTGTATCTCAGGATGACAAAAGAAGAAGCAGCATGAGTTAAAAAGGCATTTATTTAAAAAAAGAAGAAAAAAAGAGAATAAGAAGCCAATTTTTGGGTGCAACGTCTTTGACATCGCTGTCACTCCTAATGGCAGTTTTCACTCAAAGATGTTCACAGTCTCTTCTTATTTTGCACAAATGCACCGCAGTGGTTCATTTCTGATGAGTCATGGTCAAGATAAATCATACGTCTGATTAGGTGCGTGCGCATGATTGCGCATGACACAACGGCGTGTGCTTTGTGACTGCATCAAAGTTTATTTTGATTAGTGAAAAAGCAATGCTGCTTTAACTTTTCACTGCAGGTCAGGTTAATGAAACCATAGATACATTGAAAGCCACATGCTTTGTGACTTCTATTTTGTCTTATGCGCACATTTCCTATGTAATCCAATTACAGCTGGAGGGACGGGTTGTTAATTTGATGCTCAGTCCTTCCACAGCGTTCTCGACGAAGTGTCAGAAATGCCAGCTGTTCCCGATGCACGCTGTAAAATTGAAGGTGAAATGGTGGTTTGGAAAATGCAGACACTTTGTCAAGTTCAAAGCAAAATCTTAAGGGAAGAACCCAGACTATATAAAAAATGGACTTTGCCAAGGTCTTACATCTGAAGGTAGGAAGGAAATACTGATGGCCATTTGGGGCTCCAACACTATTCTGGCTTCAACAGCCTTCAATTCAAAAAAGCACCAGCTTGAATCATCCGTTTACACCAAAAGTCAGCGTGATGCTGGCAAATGCGTTGCCAAACCATATAACAGCCAACAGGAAGCTTGCATGCTAATTATCTAGAGATGTGAGGAGACTCCCCAGTTGAGCTACAGCCAATTAGAGAGCCAGGCAGATGGGGTGATGCCAACATAGGAAGTAGGTTGAGACGCTATAAAAGTAACAAGGTTATAGATTGTTGACATTTGTTAAAAAACAAATAAAAAAGTCTTATCTGACCCCAGTAACAGGAAATTCAGTCATCTCAGTCTTTATGTCATAAAGACATGTTTGTAATCTAATTAGTTTACAGGTCTCATCAGGCTTCATGGATAGGTAGAACAGAGTATCATCTGCATAGCAATGAAAGTTTAGGCCTGGACTTCTCAAAGTCCAGACTTCAGTCCAGATCCAGATCGCGAGGCATGACAATATGGACCCAGCACACCTAAGTCTTAAAATTACTGTTCCATAAATATGCCGATAAATTGTTTGTAATGTTCACTACAGTGTAACTGGATATTATTCACAGCAACTGAGAGACGGCTCCTCTTTTATTCACCAACTTTTGTCGTCTTCCTCCTGCTGTGAGTGAACATCTGTGACAGCTGGACAGCAGGGGGTGGAGCAGAACGCTCTTATAAATGACAGCAACAAGTAGCCAATCAGTACACAGGATAAGGAGCCAATCAGAGGCAAAACAGGGCAGGTCTTTGTAAGGTTTAGACTTACTTGTGGACCAAGAAAACAGAGAATATAAAGAGGATTATTATCATTATTATTGTCACATGTTGTTTTTACATGATCTAGTTCACAGTGAAAAAGCAAAATAAATGTCTGAAATTTCTTCTTGTCCTTTGACCTTCAATTGAGAGTAGATTTGGACCTAAGTTTGAGAAACCCTGGTTTAGGCCATGCTGCCTGATAAAAATACTTTTCACCCAAATGCTTTCACTGGGTAATGGCCTGAGTTCAGAACCCAGAACCCATGACAAACACTTGTGTATGAAAAAGACTCCCCATTCACATGAACAAGTTAGAATGTGTCAGATAAATATGACCCCAATAACATATTCAATCCTCTGTCATAGAGTGCTGTGATCAGCTGTATCAAATGCATCACTGAGATCCATTACACATTTTTTACTTTGAGTCTAATTAAGTTGAACGCAGCCTGAGTGTCCTCGTCTGGGGTCATGACGTAAGCCTTGCACTGGTAACGAGCAGTTCGTTTGATCCAGGTGTGCTGAGATGGGAGCATCTGAACGTTGGATGGTAGGATGGAAGCTCTGGAGAACTGGACTTGGACACCCCTGATCGAGCAGGTTGCTGACCAAAAAGATTATACAACACCAGTCAAGCAGAAAAGCGATATCCCTTGTGAAGTTTAATGCATAATTTGTGAAAAACTGTTTAAGAATTTGTGTTTTCATAATAAAATTTAAAATGTTTAATTTGTGCAATGTAGATTTAATTTAGAGTAATATGAGTGATAATGTATTTTTGGATAGTTTAGTTTTTGAGTTGACTTTCTATAAAATTAAGTCAGAGGGATGTGAATTTTTTATTTAAATAAAATAAATGATTTGAATAAGACTGTCTTAAATTTGCCAAGTTAAACAAACTTAATAAATTAACTTGGATAAACTTAACTGAATTGCTACCATTACTACCATTGTTACCAGTTGAAGCAATTCAATGAAGTTGGATCAACTATTCTCTTTTTGCAGTGCACCAGTCGCTAATGGCTGATTTGTTGATTTGCAAGAGTCATCTCTTCTGAGAATTCAAAGAACACATTATTGATGCTACAAGGAAGCACCCATAATGCCTCCCTTCACAAATAGACATGACGGAGCTTTGTATTTATTTCAGCATGTTTGCCATTATTGCCATTTGAAGCTTTCTGGGCTGTAACCTGATTTTGTTGATGACAAAGTTGTTATTTGTGCATTAAAAGTAAGCACACTTGTATGTAATCTATCTCTTTTTATGTTGATATTTTAAGTCTCACATCCACCCAGTTTGCATCTGAGGTGTGAACTTTTGTGTTATCCACTCTGTTGTTGTGTTCACACGGCTTCGTGTTGGTGTGCCTTTGTCTCTGTGTGTCATATGCGGTTACTGGCCAGTGATAAATAATACTGAAAAACCTCGAAGCAACACCGGCACACATTAAGCGACAGATCTGAAGTGACAAGTGTTGAGGGCAGATCCGCGGCGAGCCCACTCATGTGACAGTCTGCTGGCTTGTTGGAGGTTCACCAATGTGCAATTCAAATGATAGCAGATATTTCAAGAGTACAAAGCTCACAGATAGCTTTTATTCTTCTCTCATATTTATGCCAATGCTTCATAAATGGCCTCGTTTAAAAGTTGCCCCATCTGAGCTGTGAAGCAAGAGCTGCAAATTCAGTTCAGAGCCCCAGAAGGCTTGTGGGACGACTTCAGACTGCAGCCAGCACTTCTACGAGTTCCACTGAGATCAGAAAGTTTTTAGCTCTTTTTATTCCCAGGGGCTCTTGTTCAGCAGATGATGAGGCATCCATTTAATCTCGGGTTCTTGACAGACCATCCAGCCAGTCACTCATCATTTTCAGGTAATATCTCAGCCGCTTTATCACTGCAGAATATCTGCCGCGACTTCAACTCAGGAACAATTTAAAAGGAAGTTTGCTAACCGTCTGATCGTGGTCGAGATGAAAAATGTCAATATTCATTCCCGTTGCTGAAGTATATGACACCTGACATCCCAGGAGGATCTACACCCTCACGGCTCGAGCTTTGACTCACAAAAAAAAACAAACAAAGAAAACACAGAAGCCTTTTCAAGCTGACAACTTTTTCTTTTGTGAAGCTGATTATTTTGAGATATTCTTGTCTGACCCGGATTTGGAGGTTATTAGGGTGAAGTGTTTCGACTACCTGCCTCTCCCCATCATTCCACCCACCCTTCCCTCCACCCTCCCTCACCTAAAGCCATTAATGCAGAGGCATAGCTGCGCCTGAATCTAAATGTTTCATTATGGCCAGAGTGCAGATACCAATTTCTTTACCCATCTCTCCTCACTTTTCCTGACACACTCCTTCTTCTTCAGTAGGATCACCCCCACCACCGTCACCTCCTCTCCCACCTTCCACCCTCTTTCACTGAGAGGGTGAGGGCGAGGAAAGCACGACAAATTGAAATAAATGAGAGGGGAGAAAAAGGTGGCGTGGGGACAACGGCGGCAGCCCTGCTGAAAAAAAGAAAAAGGAAGACGGTGGTGAAGAGGGACACAAAAAAACGCTCAAATGAGGGGGGGGTGTGGTGGAGGTGCTTGAGTGATGCTGAGAAAGACAGAATATTTATCCAAACATTATTATCATTTCAGCACCAGCTGTCCTCTCTCAGCCGACCGTTTCATCCTCCGCTTCCTCCCTCCGCTCTGAGCAATGAGTGGCAGTAATTGGAGGATCTCACTGACCTTTGCTGCTCTTCATCTCCACATGTACATATCTACGTGCTTGTGTGCGAGCCACAGGTTCTCGTCAGGTTATGTACATTACAATATTCCCTCTTATTCGATGGAGCTCAGAAAGATCTCTTAACAATGTTTCGCTGTAAAACATGACAAATTGGGCTGATCCTGTCAGACGAGAGGATATGGGCAATAATGGTGTCTGGGCCAAGAGGGCTACTTGTGTCAAAATAAATCCACTCTAGTTGGCTTCATCAACTGGTTATTAGAAAATTTGCATGAAAGAGATTGAGATCTTTCCTTTAACCCCATCTCTTTGCACGATTCATTTGCCCGTCTTCACATGGATTTTATTGAAAGTAATGATCCTCCACGCGTCTAAATGAGATGAAATCACAGACTATATCAAAAGAGCTGGGCAAACCCTCTGTGACATCACCCATGTGTATTCGGTCTGCTGGGGGCAAAGGTAGCTGCTGCACAGCTAAGGTTTGTCCCTGGACCATTCCTGGCCGACCCAAAGCCGGTCGCAGTGGTCTGTTATTACAGGAAGAGAACGAGAGGCCATAGTGTATTATCTTCAAGGATGATGAAATTCTCTTGCCTCAGTGGTGACTGACTTGCCTTTGGAGCCTGTCGTTATTACAATTTTTGTCCTTTAAGGACTGATGGACCAGCCAGATGTAGCACCTTGGATTAAAAAGAAGAAGAAGAAGAAAGAAAGAAAGAAACTACCATGCAAAAACTGCCTCGATACAAGAGCCTCATTGAAAGCCTGTTCTGTTGTGATGTCAGCCAAAATGGCCAGACTTCTTACGCAAACGAGGAGGAGAAGCTTTTATTTCTCTGTGTGAAGTGAAAGAAATGAAATGTGCAGCCGAGAGTTTTAGCCTGCAGAAACACTGAGCCAAATTCAGAAAACAGACTGTGCAAAGCCAAAAGTTAGGACTTTGATATCCAAATCATGCGAGAGCCAGAGAGACTGTGTGCATCAGATTTGTTTTTATCATTTTTATCCTCACATACAACTGTTCAGGCACTGAAGGGAAAAAAAGAAAAGGAAAATAAAAACTAACTCAGAGTTCAATTCAGTGGATATTTCCAGATTTATGAACTTCATAATATGGATAAGAGTAATTGAATTATTTAGAGCAATAGAGGATAGGACCACCATGATTTTATGGCACCTAATATCTAAATGGTTTGACAGATGGCAGTAAACAAGGAAGGAGACACTTTCTATTGCAACAGCAGAAAACATCTTCAATCTCTGTCAGCACAAACAGAGCAGTTCACACTGGCCTCCCACCGGCTTTAGCTGCTCACTATTCAAAACCTTACCAGGGACTGCAGACTTTGATGAACCTCATTTGAAGACAAGACTCTTTTCTGCATTACCTTGTCTTAAAATGTGATTTGATTCTCATCTGTGTCACAATAATCGACTATTACTTTGTGTTTAAGCAGATAATGCAAAAACTGATGTCTCAGAACCACTTTGGAGTTCCTTCAAGTCTAGCAAATGCAAAACCTCTGACAGTTTTAAGCTGTGTAGAGAAAATAGAATAAACAGCCCAAACCTTTGACACTGACTGTGTTGTATAGCAGCGCATTTACTCGTCTTGTGATAAAAGATGCTTGCATGCATATAATTCTAATTATATCACAATTACATTTAAATTCAGTTTTGTTTTTTTTCCTGTGTAGTGGCAGATCATAATAAAAACCCATTTCATGGAAATTAAATGGAAAGAAATTCAACAGTTTTCTTTGAGCAGAAATTGGCGTAGGTGTGGAGGGAAAAAAAAATCATTGTTTAATAGGTAGAAACAGACCTTTGGGAGAGCGCCTTTCTATCAGCCAGAGAAGAAAGCAAAAAAAGGACACAGGACTGTTGATTTTCACTTCTAAAAGGTCTGCATTTAATCTGCGTTTTTCTTTTCTACTGACCACCTGCTGTGCAATATGAGCCACGTTCACCCAGCGCTTATTCTAACGAACACATACCTCAAGGACGCACAGAGTCACGCAGCGATGAGGAGCCTGAGGTCTTCCTATTAAATTATATATTTTAAAAAACAATGATTAGATTAACAAGCTCAGAGGGACAGTTATAGAATGAAATGCTGTTTCACTGCTCTAAACGTTGGACTTTAGTTTGAAGGCAGATTTGAACCAAAGCACGAGTCAGTTTTTACTCTTCGTTACAGGCCAACTTGTAGTGGCCGCTTCTTTTTCTTGACTTCATTTTTTTTTTTTTCAAAGCACACGCACATCACTACGACAACGCTAACTTTAGTCATCGGTGAGTTAGCCACATAGGCCACATCATCACCATGGTTACCATTAAAGATCCGGTTATTCTTTATTTCCTTATCCAGCAATGTTGACAGATTTATCCCCGGTTTCTGGACTCAGTCGTAAAATAGATTCTTTATTTTTTTTAAAAAGAAAATTTTTTGTCATAAAATCTCAAATTTCACAATTTTATCACAAATTTAAATTTGTTGCACTAAAACCACATTTTTCTCCTGTAAGATGAGAAAGTTTTGACTTTTTTGTAAATAAGATTAAAATTGCAATCTTGAGTTATCAAGATTTTTTATTGTTTAATGACAAATTAGTCACAATATTGTGACTTTTTAACTTAAAATTACATGTTTTTTGGGTGAAAATAACTTTTTGCAATATTTTGATATAAAATAACAGCAGTAAAATTGCAATTTTTTGTATAATTTCAACTTTTTGTCCCATTTTTTGTTCTAAAATGTTCAGCCAGCTGATCTCCGTCTCAGTTATTCCATTTTTTGAATCAAATAGACAGTCATGTTGAAATTTCCTCAGAAATGTTCTAGTCAGAAGTCTGTCTTTGCAGGTTCTTGTGGGCCAGGTAAAATGAAGCGGTGGGCCGGATTTGGCCCACAGGCTTTGAGTTTGACATGTGTGGTTTAGAGCCTGAAATAAATTTGGATTTATTTAGTTTGTAGCCACAATTCAGCGTATGTTCAGTTGTACAGTGTAACATGCTGTAAATTAATTATCTACCAATGTCACATTGTGCGATGCAGTTTGCATCGATCTTATAAGAATGTAAAAGTAATTTAAAAATTAATTGTAATTTTTTGCTGCCTCTTGGCCAGGACTCCCATGAAAAATAGGCTTTTAATCTCAATAGGACATTTCTGGTTAAATAAAGGCAAGGCAAGTTTACTTCTAGAGCACAATTCATACACAAGGTAATTCAAAGTGCTTTACAGCTACAAGACGCAAATAAAATCATTAAAACATGGAAATAGTCAATAATTAATTAAATTAAAAAATGAAGAGTGCAGAATAAAAAGTCTAATTTAAGATTTTAAAATAAAGTAGAGGGGGATGAAAACAGCAGTGAAAAATATTTTGTTTTGGTTCTAAAATTCAGGCTTAAAATATCTACAGATTTAAAACTTTATTGAAATGCAGCTGAGAACAGGTGGGTCTTTAACCTGGATTTAAATAAACTGAGTGTTTCAGCTGATCTGAGGCTTTCTG
>JBAMYA010000022.1:1916602-1929682 GCA_037176975.1 Arrhamphus sclerolepis | reverse complement strand
CTTTTTGTACATAATGATTGTGCATGACTCATTGCTTGTAATTACGTCCTTCCAAAAAAAAACAAAAAAAACAAAAACATCAGTAGCTATGCATCCTGCAGGGAGTGGTTGTATTCAGATATAATGTTGTCAAAGATAAACTTTGTTACTGAACGTCGGTACTCATCACTTCTCTTGCTCATAAATACAACTTTGTGTGTGATGGGCAGACTGATGTGGTGGTTTAGATTGTGAGCCCTTGGGTTAGGGTTAGGGTTAGGGTTAGGGTCATCCCTTGGGACAGCCCTGAGGTGTGGCGTGGTAGTGAAACCTCCTTCCTGTGAAACTGTTTGCTGCATATACTCTGTGTTAACAAAATGAAAGACTTGCATTTTGGAGCACTGTGCATGTGTTGTTTGCAGAGATCTAGTCTGGGACCAGGCACATTGATCCAAAATAATGACTTAATTCTGGTTCGGTCTGACTTGTGCACAAATTTGGTGGCTCACCAGTCTGGAAATGGGTTTAAAACCCTTTTTCAGGTTGATAGGCAACAACAACTACTTCTCTAAGATCACTGCTGATGTCTTTCCTCTTAGATATTGTAATAACAGATGTTCAGCAAAGTGCCAAAACATCTGCTTTAATCGTACCTGCTGATGATCAGGAAGTCAAGTTCATGTAACCAGCTGCTCCTGAACCTCTATCGACATCCTGAGGTCCTGTTTTTTTTTTTTGTTTTTTTTAACTACCCATCTCAAATGAAATGAGCCACTCTTTGATTGGCTCCATGTTTGAAAACAGATGTTCTGATATTTGACAGCCTGTCGCTTTGGAACAAAAAATAAATAAATAATGGCTGCTGTTTCTCATGTCAGTTCAACTTCGCCCAGGAAATGGAGGATAACGTACCTCTTTCTCTATTGTGTAGCCATACCGAATTTGTCAAGACTGCCAAGTCCTAACTTACAACTGATGTGATTAGTGGAAATCCATCCATAATGAGATTTTACTTTTTGTTTCAAGACTAATTTTTCTGTTTCACACCAGGAAGGAAACCACACTTGGTAACACAGTTCACAGAAAGTTCACCAAAAAAAAACAACACTTAATAAATCAAGAAGTGGGGATGAAAAACATGTGCTTAATTAATGTGCTCCATATTAATTAAGCTTCAACTAACAGATGACTGTCAGGTAATTTAACACCTGTTGAAACAACCAGCTTTAATGAGACTGTGCCGCCCTTCAGGAGGTGCCATTCAGGACTCTGGGACTAATGTAACACCAGTCAGAAACTATGATCAGAGGACTGGTTACAGCTGGGAAAAACACTTGGGTTTATCAAATCTGCACAAAGCTGCGTATCTGCAAAGTATAAAACCAAATATTCCCTTTTTTTTCATCTACAGTACATAATATCACCAAAAGATCCAGAATATCTGAGGAAATCTGTGTGCAGAGAAAAAGATTAAAGCAGCATCACGTAAAATTGTGTTCTTTAGCGCCCTCTGTGGTTGAGTGGCGGAATTGTCTGTTAGCAGCGTTACAAATGTTGTTGCTATCGAAGCCAGTCACATTAACTCATCTCCAGACTTCTGTTATGAAATAAACTATGAACCAGTGAGAAGACAAAGAGCTTTAGTAATGCAGCCTGAAATCAGCTAAACTCAAACACAGGACGTGGGAGGAAAGAAATATGACTTCCTAACAGCAGTAAGGCTAGGACGCCATCAGCCCTCTACTTCTCAGCTCACACTCGTGTATGGGAGCTTAAACGATTGCTCTTTCTTCCTTTTACTTTCCATTTCTGACATCACACTCTTCACTTTCATCACTGGCTCTGCCGTGACGGTCATACTGATAATGAATGTTAGATAGCTTCATCGTATAGTTAGTGTCTGGCTAACTGCACCTAGCAAACACTGTGATGAGTGCCGTAGTTGTATACTTTGATGGCAGCTGGTAGATGTCTTGCTCGAAGTTGAACTACCGCTACAATAATATGAGAAACTTTTTAAGGGAAGATTTCAAGTCCTGTTGTGTAACTTTAAAAGAAAAAAGAAAAAGAAATCTGTAGAAATCACTGCATGGGAAGGGTCTGAAAATGAGCAATAATTTAATTTATATTTGAAAATTGTTACCATTAGTTCTGTCTAATGTTAGCTAGCTTCAGCTAACGTTAGACGCAGAAACTATCATGTTCAGATTTCTTCATGGATAGCTTTTATTTATTGCTCAGTCCTCAGGCAGAGAAGGAGACTAGAGCTCAGTGCAGGGCCCTCTCCATGCCAAGAACTCGAACTTAGGTAATGAGCACTGGGTGATATAACTGGGAAAAAATCGTGGGATTTAAAAAAACAAAAACAAAATGTTGTCTGCACGGTAAACAGCAGTCGCTGTTCAAGAAGTAATCTGAACATGATTAGAAATAGCCAGCTAACATTAGACAGAATGAATGATTCTGGTTCTCAAAGATACTGGTTTTCTGCTTACAAAAGCGGTAACAATCATTCATTAGATTGGCATCACCTTGTCTGTTGCTCTGATTGGTTGGAGCGAGAGGAAGCCCTTTGACTCCTTTTCAGACCTAACATCTGTGGGTCTGATCTATCAAGCTAACATTCTGACATAGTGTTCAAACTTTGGAACTCGATATGCAAGAAACAAACAAACCAAAACAAAACAATGTAGTCAAGGAAACTTCCAGCAGACCTTCAGCAGAACGAGACTTGGGGAATTTGGCCATCTGTCTCAACTGTTTGTGGGGTGAGAGGAGAGCACAAACAAAAAACAAACACAAAAATACCAGGCAAGGGATACCTGGCATGAGAGTGGAAACTAAAATAATGCCATGAGAGGTTCTGTAAAACCTCTCATGGCAGCATACACACTCTCCTGTCCACTAACTAATGCATACTGAGGGCCGCTCCTGTCCCTCTCCATCATTAATGCTCATCTGATGTCCGACGCTCGGTGACTGATCAATCTCGCCGCTTCAGAGGCTGCACACACGTCTGCTTAGCAGGGACGCGCTTTCACACTCGCATCCAGTGATTGACATTTTACTGAGGCTAATGAAGGAGACATCTCAGTGGTGCGGGCTAATAAAGTCAATGACAGCAGCGGCAGGATGAGTTATTTAACGCCTTTGATCTTTCCAATGAGGGCCAACAGCCCTGCAAGACCAGAGTGATGATGATTATGAATACATATCAAGCTCAGCACAACACTGCACAGATTCCCAAAAATGTTGTATTTTGAAGGACCAGCAATGAATTTAATCTAAACTATGTGGGAAGGTTACAGCTGTGAGCCTCTATGGTAAAAACCACTTCTCTTATACTATTTAGCTTAAATTAGGTTGTGCAGAGAACAAGCAACAAGCTATTGAAATGCAGTTAGCATCTAATAAGTAATGACAAAGATAGTGTATGTACAAAAAGTACTAATGCAAGTAGCACAGAATTATAGTGCTATAAATCACAGTTAACAGCAGTGAAACTTAGTAAGGACAATACATTATACTTAAGGTATGTAGGTGTGGCAACAGCAAATGCAGTTCCCAGTGGAGAGACATGTAGGGGCATTATCAGTAAATTAAATGATTTTAATATTAATGGTTGCAAATAAGAAATACTGAAGTTAGTACAGTTCAGGTGTGTCATGGCAGCACTTAATGGTGTGTGTTTGACATGGCTTTGCCACTCCATAAACAACCAGTCAAATCAAAAAGTAACCCTGCGTGCTTTTTCATTCTTCTTCATATCTATCCATCTCTCTGACCAGATCTCCAAATAGGACTGACAGTAAAGACTTTCTAAGATTTCATGAAGTTTAGTTCAACTGCATGCCAGGATCAGACAGAAAGCTGCAGATGATGGCTCCCAGCCCTGAAATGGGAGTTGATTGACACATGAGAAGGCCTTTGGATCTGTGAGTCTCCTGAACAGGTGTCTGTTACAATATCTAAGCATTCTCCGTTGTCTAGTAATGGAAAAAGACATAAATATTATCATCATATCAACATTTCCACCCATTTTTTTAATTAATTTAAAAAAAGGAAATCATTCAGGTACATCTGAAACCAACAAAGATCAACCGAATCAACTGAGATAAAAACTTCACAGTCCGTTACTTTGACCCGACCACAAGGACAAACGTTATCCCTCACAGGGAAGCAAGTAATGCTAACTCCACCAGACGGAACAGGAAAAACCCGAATCAGCAATCTATGAAAACTAAACTATACCTTCGTTTAAGATTTGATTGATCAGTGCTAGCTGTCTGTAGCCACAATCTGACTGGCAGACGCTCATGTCAAGACACATGTTGTAAATGGGTGTAGCAAGCAGGCCGAGGAGCCAGCTGGAATACGCTCACCTTATTCCAGTCACGTTTAGCTATGTTAGCTTGGCTCGCTGAGATTATTCTAACTGAAACTGCAAAAACTGGTTTATGAGAAAGTAAAAGAAAATACTTGTTTTAAGGAAAATGGTCTTATTTTTAAAAAGCATACATCTCATTTTAAGAATTCTAGTCAAGCATTAGCATTTTTTTCTTTGCTTAATGTATTGATATTTTGACTAGATTTAGGAATGTTAGGATATAATATTCCTAAATCTAGTCAAAATGTCTTATATTAAGCAAAAGCAATGGGGTGGGAAAAAAATGCTTGACTAGAATTCTTGACATGTATGTTTTTAAAGTAAGACCACCACAAAAGAATATTGGAAATGAGTGCTGCCGAGCTGAAAAGACAACTTGTGGAGCTCCACCATCGTTCAGCATGTTGCAGTTAGCCAAAACTATTGGCTAACTATCTTTGTCATAAGGGTCAATGGAGATTTCCTCTGTTATGGGGGCCAACACTGAGTGGTCAGTGGCGGAACTGCAACAAAACGTACTTCTTGGATGAGCTTCAACCTGGAAGTGGAGTGTTTGCTGATTGGCTGCACCATCAGAAATGACTACTGCATTTAGCTGATACTCTCTTAGCACAAACTGCTTAGTCGCAAAAGTAATGGCAACTAGGCACTGGCTCTGCCGGATGTCAATCAAAAGACCACACCCCAAAATATGAATCAATTTGTTGCTTTAAAAACATTTTAACAGATATGCTACAAACAAATTCACCCCCTGTACAGTTGTCAAGGATTTGAAATCTAGCTGTCTGTCATGTAAATTGTTGAATTGATAAAAAGTAGCAATTAAAACAAGGAAGGAAATGTTAAGTTTCATGTGTGCTGAGACAGAGATAAAACTTTACTAACTTGTTCAAGTCCAGGAAGAGTTTTGGGAGAGTTTGAGGGGTGAGTAAGGTTATGGTGGCCATTAAATATGAATACCCTTTCGATCCACCAACCCCATCTTTGCCTTTTCTCTGTCCATCCAAGAATTAATTTCTTCTTCAGTCCTCCATACCTCTTTAACTTGACAATCCCACCTACTGCATTATTTATATCTCAGACACACAGTCAACAGTATCAGCTCCAACTTCATTCTATCACCTCAAACCAGAAAAAGTTTGGCTCAGTTGGAAGATAAATAAATATAAAGAGGCAAAGCAGTGTTTTCTAATTTATGCTCACTAGAGACGGAATGAAGGCATCTCAGGTTCTCTTTCTCCTCTCCTGCCCTTCCTACCAACATGATGTGTAACAGGCTAACCTTGTCTTGATTTTTGTTTATAACTTTCCACTCATTTTCTGTTGGGGGCAGTTAAGACGTGCAGCCAGGCCAGGCCAGTAGTCGTACCCTCTTCTTCCTCAGTCATTACTTTGTAATATGTGCAGGAAGGAGATTTGCAATCTTGTTGAAAAATGCATGAATGGTCCCTGAAATGGATGTTGTATTGTACCCATCGATCCATTATCTATACCTACTTCATCTTGTTCAGGGTCATGGGTGTCTCCTGGAACCTTTCCCACCCATCCTTGGGTGAAAGTTAGTTTTCGTTCATTTGTGTAATATCGGGAAAATTGGAAGCATCCTGTCTCAAGAGGATGGAGGAAAAATAATCCATGCCTTTGTTACCTCTTGGCTTTATTATTGTAATGCAGTGCTTTCTTGTTGTACAACCAGTCACGTTTAAAACCTTCAAATGGTCCAGCATGCTGCGTGAGTAATTCCTAGAACTGGGCAATATAGATTCTCTCAAGCCTCTTGACAATAGCTCGCTGTTAAATCTAGAATTTAATGAAGAAAATAGAAACTAGAATCCCATTTACGACTTGAAAAAAAGTCACTAGGTACGTCTGAATACTTGCTAAATATAGCAACAACGTTTCCAAGTTGGCAACACTACTCCTACGCGGTGGGAAATTGAACTTTTAAGCATATTACTGCCACCTGCTGGCCTGGAGTGTATGCACCAGTATTAATGGTAAAATTAGTCAACTCAAAGATCAAATGTGTTATTTTGGAGGCATTTAGCATGTTAATTTTCTATATCATACTTTAAGTGTGACTGAATTCTACATGAAATGAATTTGTGTGGAAAATGTAGACAAATAGAAGCCTACATGCAAATCAGTGTTGCGGTAGTTTTCTTATAAATGAGATAAAGAGCAAATGATACAAAGACTGTAAAAGGTTGAAGGTAAAGAGGCAATAAAAGGAAAACAATGACAGAGGACATATCAAAGCTATTTTTTCTCTAGATTCATGCAGCAGGAGGATACGTGACGCCAGCTGATTCATCAGTCACAGTTTTGTGTCTTTGGCGTCCCGGAGATTCACTCCAGATCTACTGACTGTAAACGCCATCCAGGGAGCCAAAACCAGGCCACATGAGAGAAAAGAATATTTAAAAGAAAGAAAAAAAAAAAGAGAAAAGTTTGGAATCCCATCTTTGTTACTCCCATGAACAAGTAATTTTTTAAGTTCCTCCCTCTCTCTGCTGTCGCTAATAGTTAATCCTTCTCCTCCATACCGCCCTTCCCTCCCCACTCTTTCTCCCTTGAACTCTTGAAATCAATGCTCTCTTTTTATTTCTTATCAGAAGTACTTTTTGTCCTCCAAGGATGAGTGCACATCACACACACTTGCTAAACTTTATTTGCAGCCTGACAAGTTTCCAGCAGAGTGGAGGTGGTGGTGTTTGTTATAAAACTTTTGAGTGTGTGTGTGTGTGTGGGGGTGATTAAAGCTAGTTTTGCTTCTATGGTTCGGTGCACTCCTCTTTATTTCTTTTTTTTTTCCTTTCCTCACCTTTTATTCTCCCTTACATTTTCTCTTGATGCCACATTGTACAGCCAGCCTTGAAAAAGAAGAGCTTTTTTTCTTTTTTTTTCTCTCTCTTTTCCTTTCTGTTCTTCAAAAAGAGCTATTGGGGGCAGCCAGCAAAAAAGGGGCTTCTAATAAGCTGCCTACATATCACAGCAGAGGTTTAGTCCCATGTTGCTTTGGCAGAATGATTAAAAGTTACCTGTGCCAAATGAATCCTGCTGCAGTGCCCCGGGTTCAGCCAAGCTGAATGTAAGGCGGCCTTTTACTTAGCCGGCGCTGTTTAATTAAAAAACAGTCAAATGAGATTTTGCCACAATAAGGGACGATAATGGGTCAGCTAACTGATAGCAAGAGCTTTATCTGTTCTCATTAGCCACTCCCTTGATAGCATTCATGTAATGGAGGAGTCCATCACCCCATCTCATTTTGGAAGGAGTGAAGGAAGAAGCAGAGGAAGGGAAAGATTTGGTGGAAAGAAGGAAGAATGGAGTACATAATAAAATTAGGTAAAATGCTAATGGCTCGAGAGTTATTGCTCCTTTAGGCTACACGGTACTTTTGGAAAAAAAAAAGGGGAGAGATCACCAAAGCTATAGCTGCTAACCAACTGTCCTTCAGTTGTCAATAACCAAATGTAACTCATTAACTAAACATAGTAGTGTGCAGGACGAAAAATAAGGAGGGATTCATCAAAAATGCTTTTCACAATAACTACAGTGCATTATAGATACAATATGACCTTGATGGAATAAATTCTGCTTTCAATTTCAAATGTTTGTTTTCTTTTCACGATTTTTATCAAAGAAGAAGTAACATGTCCTCTATGTGGTAACTAGTTTTACGGCCTGATTTTCTAGTCCTAGACCTGTGTTTCCTTTCAGGTAACAGCCTCTGAGGTCAATATGTAAAACTGGTGTAACCCAGGTTATTTGGGGCAACCTAGATGTCTTTAATAAATGAGGTCCTGGCCACCATTGTTGGACTAAGTATGAAATCCAGCGAGATTCTGCCGGATTTGAGATTTCAAAAGTAGGGCAGTGCCTATTGTTTGGCTGGGAAGAGCATGTGGTGGATTCGCACCTCTTGGTCTTCTGAGAAATAGTTTATTATTTTAAATACTTGTCGCCTCATTTTATGTGATTGCAGCATCGTAAATGCTACACGAAGCATAAAAAAGAAATGAAGTTTGTGTTTGGTAGATTATTTCTTTGCTGTAACAATGCTTCGTGGACAGTTGGGAAGCCAGTTTATTTCCATTTTAAATGGAGCCACATTCGTTGGGAACATACGTTTGTGGGAGTTGCAACCATGAAAGATTTGCCAGATCTTCTCTGTCAATGACAAACAGTTGTTTTCTTTTGCTACTTACTTTTGTCAATGGTAAAAACCCACGTACGCAGCCATGCTGCTTGTTGTTAAAGTGTGGCCGCCGGTTCATTCAGTTCTGAACCTTTGCAAGATTTTACAGCCAAAAGTTGCTAATTTTTATCAAAAATCATGATTTTTAAATAATAATAATGATAAAAAAAAATCAAACAAAAAGTTGAAATAATACAAAATTTGCAATTATGTCAAAATGTTGCAAGAAGTTGATATTTTCCAACAAAAGATTTTAATTTTTTTTTTAAAAGTCACAGCTTTGTTCGTGATTGTACATGAAAGAAAAAGTCTCAACAAAAACGTGATAATGTGAAATTTGCTATTATACAACAAAATGTAATTTTTGTTTTTCAAGAAAATTTAGTTATTCAAATTTGGGATTTTTCAATAAACATATGTGATTTTAGTACAAAGGCCCCAGTTTTATGATAAAATTTGAGATTTTGTGACAACCCCTCCTCCCCATATTTTCTTCTTTTAGGACTGAGTCCAGGAACTAGCTGAAAATCTGACATCACAGCTGGTTGTTAAAGTAAAGAATAACCATCCCCTTTAACGGTAACCATGGTGATGGTAAGGCCCGGGATGAAATGAGAGTTTGACACCCCTGATCTCCTTGGTGGAAACAAAAAAAAGAAAAAAAAAGAAGCAAGATTTGAGTCAGAGAAGCATCTGAAAGTCCATTAATTTCTGTTTTCTTTGGCACATCAAACGGCGTTCCCCATTCCCTAACCTTTCCCGTCAGGGATTAATAAAATTCTATCCATCTATCTAACCTTTCGCATCATATTAGCAGTATTGCATGCTCTTAACATATTTAAACCATAACTCCATTTCGTAGTAACATTTTGAACCAAAAGCATACAAGCCAGTCAGAGATGGTTTCAGATTCACATAAACAGCTGAATGCTTGAAGCATGATAATCACCACCTGCGGTCAGAGTTCAAATAGGTTTGCTGGGTCTCTATTCACTCCTCTGATTAGATCATGATTGATATTGTTGTTGCAAAATGCAATATCACCCCCCAACATACTGATGCATTGTTTTTGTGGGGATTCTCCAGCAGCCTGCATTTGCATTTGAATATGCACGGGCTTTCTTATTTTCTCCTGATACTTGGCTCCAAAAGGTAACCAATTATTTTCAAGCATAAAACCTTTCGCGCAGAGGTACAGTCCAGGTCTCTGAGTTAATGCATGCTGTAACCGTCTCACCAGCTCTCCCCACTAATTAATTATTGTCACTGTAGAGCCAGGCCTTGCACCTTCAGTGAATATAAGCAGTTTTCAGGGCAGTCCCCAAAGTAAAAGGAATTGTGCAGGAAAATGCCAGACACGTGCAAGGGCGCTCAAAGCCCTGCTGCAGCTTGTAAAATGAAATGTGCTTAGCATGTTTCTTGGCTCTGCTCCTCTGTGGGTAATTTTACCCTGGAACATGGAAAAAAGTAGGATGATACCCAAAGAACTGGTTTTCTGTGAGTACCCTCTAAATTACCAGAACTCCTGTGAGCTGTGGTACTTTGATGCTTATTGTTTTTATCATTATTATTATTAATTTGATCTTATTCAACACTACCTTCCTGTTACTTCAAGAATCTTTTGGGGGAAAAAAATCACAAAACACTGTAGTAATTTACATTTGGGGAAAAGCTGACATGCATTAAGATAGCTGAACCAGTTTTTACAACATTTGTGACAAAATAGTTCAGACATGAAGTACGTGATCTCGCTGTTCTTGCATGACTGTACTGCTGTGTTCACAGCAGCTGGTTCGAGCTTCTGGACCCCGCTCCACCCCCCACCCCCCTCTGGGACAGTGCAAAGTGCACCTGCTTTGCATTACCTATGTTTCAGATGTACAATGCAGCAGGATGTGATGATGGGTGAAGATAAAGATGAGGAGGCTGGATAAATCTACTCCACTAGGATTGTATCATCTCCAGGTTTTTCAGCTGATAGTGACTTCAAAGACCCAATCCTATGTGCTCCCTTCAAGTAATGAATGCTTTATAAATCCCGTGTTCATTTTACTAAAAATACTTTGCAGTGGGAATAAACTGTGATGTTTCATCTGAGGATGTTTTTCTGTTTCTTAACAGTGTGAATCGAAGTCATTCCCAGAAACCTGTGACCTGTTTATACTGCATTTGTGTCTTCGTCATCCTGCAAGTAGCTTTCCTTTTCTATCTATATAATGATGTCTGTTGGGAGATTTCTTTGACTGAGCAAAGACAAAAAGATATAAATAAAACTACACAGGAAACAACACTTCAGTTTCGAGTAGTTATGACATGCCAGTCGTGTATGTATCAAAAATGTTGGGTTTCAAGGAGAAGACGAGAATTCCTCGTCTAAGTTTCTTCCAATTTGTACACTTCTCTAACAGGGTGTGTTTAAAGGAGCAGAATCAAAGTTTAAAGTGTCAGATCAACCAAAGTAGTAAAAAGTCTCATGTTGACAGCAGTCGAAACGTACATTTAACTGTAAATTAACTGTAAATGAACTGCATGTTTGAGTCTTGGGGCTGATGGTTGCATACATGTGGTTAAGGTTTTTTATTCAGTGTTAAATTCAACAACAATTTCAAAAACAGTTGGGATTCTGTGAAAAAATGTTCATAAGCTGGGCGACAGATCAGAGCCACATCTAGAGAGATGTCCTCATCCAGGTTGTTCAGACTGCTTCTGCATGCAGGTGGTTGGTGTTACATCCAAAAACAGAGCAACGGACGTCAGGGTGACTGGCTGAGGATCCATGCTGACCAATCTTTGGCCAAGTTTTCAGGTTTCAACGTAAGCCTCAGCATCTATACAGCAGTTACACTGGTCTATCCAGGTTCACCAAGCTGTGGGTCTTCAGTGGTCAAACGGAAGTGAAGTTGGCCCTTCTTCTATGACCAGAGATAGTGGGTGAATCTAGTGTGGTTTTAGTCTGATGGATCAGAGCCACATCTGGACAGAGGTAGGGTCTGAAAACGAGCCATCGGACCTCGTCATCCAGGGGGCGGGGCCACCTGTTGCTTCTCGGACTACATCTGGAGGCAGCTGGTTGGTATTCAAAGTGACACAAACGAGTCAATGAGAAGAGAAGATGAAGAACGAGAAGAGTTTGACGGAGAGATTCACCAATATAATGAAAATGAAATCCAACAAGTTTTTGCCAATATATTTGAAAAACATCAGCCACTATAGATGTACATGATAATGTTCAGATTACTTCTTGAACATCTTCCCTTATCATGAGCAGTTAGTTTACCAGATCAGTCTCTTCCCTAAGAGAGTCTAAGCTGATTCAAATGACCACTGTTTTCCATCCAGACTACGACGTCTCAACACGTTAAGCTCTCTCAGCTGAGAAAATTCAAATTTGTTGACGATACATGTAGATTTCCAGACGACCTCTGTCAAGCATCCTCTCTTCTTTTAAGAACAGTCCTCTGGGAACTGAGGAGAGCAGCTGCTGGAGAGTTGTTTCAGGAATGTTCTCTCTCGTTCTTGTCTGATAGTAAATCTGCTCAGCAGTCTTGGACCTTGTTCGTCAAGTTTTTCAGTTCATTATGTGTCGGATATTGTTCAGTTTTTCAATAGTCCTGCCTGCACTCCTGTTCACCACCTGGACTCTTCTACTGCAAAACCATACTTATGTAGCATTGTCATGTTGAAAAATTCAAGACATTCCCTGAAAGACAAGTTGTCTGGAACCTCAATAAATGATGTTGTGCAAGCTGCCCATTCCTTAGCTATGAATGCACCCCCAGACCATCAGGTGAAGACTTTAGAACTGGCATACTGGATTGCAACCTTCCTCTTTAGTCCAGAGGATGTGGTGATGATGGTTTCCAGGAAGAATTTCAAATTTTAATTGCCCTAACCACTGAACAGTTTCTACTTTCTACATGATATGGAAATGCAACCCCACTACTTTTTGATGTTGCTTAGCAACCAGCTTTTGCTCTTCTTATCTTCTTTTGTTTTTTTTAACTTATATCGCTCCAAATTCTTATTTATACTTCATTTGTTTATTTACAATGCTTCAATTGTAAACTTTTTTACTAGCCTTTATTTAACCAGGCTAGCCCATTAAGACCAAAGACATGGGAGACCCAAGGGCCACAAATAGACAAACCACCACACACACTCACAATCATTGTTATGAGCAATTTACAGCTATTAATGTGCATAACAGACATGTTTCTGGACTGTGGGAGGAAGCTGGAGTAGCTGGAGAAAACCCACACAAGCACAAGGAGAACCCCACAGCGGTATCCACCAAGCCACCACTGACTATGGTTTCAAAGTAGATCTAAAGATTTGAGATGACTTTTATGAAGTCAAACCACTAACCACTGTCCATCCATCCATCTTCCTCTGCTTATCTGTAACCGGGTCGCAGGGGCAGCAGCCTGAGCTGGGATGCCCAGACTTCCCTCTCCCCAGACACCTCCTCTAGCTCCTCCAGGAGGATCCCAAGGCGTTCCCAGGCCAGCCGAGC
>JBAMYA010000022.1:1905947-1916502 GCA_037176975.1 Arrhamphus sclerolepis | reverse complement strand
GGAAAGTCAAACAGAACATAACTAGACACAGACAGGATTTCAAAATAAAAGCGGGACCAAAACCAGAAAAAAAAACCTAAACCAAAACCATGACACAATGACTTTGATTTTATGGTCAAACACATCTGTAATTACGTTGGTGTTTTTCCTGGCTGTGACTGCAACACAAACAAAACAGCTTCTTCCTTCCCGCTTCTTTTACACAGTTATTTCTGACTCTGCCTTGGCATTCTGCTCCCAAGTGAAAGCCTCCGGTATTACATGAACTGCTCACACAGAAGCAAAGACCATTCACAACGCAGCTGGTTATGTACTGCTGAATATCCCAGGCCTGAGGTTACTGGTTAAACACTCGGTATTGTCCTTGCACATTCCTCGGCCTGTGAAGTGCAGAACAAGCAGTTGGCTGAAACGTGGCCACCTTAGTTACAGCTATTTTAGCTTGCAGAGCTTATCATATGCTAACCCGTGCTGATAATTCAGATAATTCCACGCATACATGCATTGCAGCTGACCTTCCACCATCAGCCTGTGAATCACAGGATGGTTGACTACAAGTCCCATCATACTTCCGTTTGGAAGAGTCCTGAAATGATCCACTGTGGCTCACAGCTCCTTTAGCTAGGAGCAGTTGACATTCGCAGGCTGTTTAGCTCAGCTTCAGCCTCAGAACTGTCCAGATTAACCCACAGGCAGTCAGGCTGTCTGTTCTACAATTAACAACACACAAGCACAACAAAACATTCCCTTTAATAAATGACCTTCCTTCATTGGCTAGGCCAGCCACCAATTAAATGGTGTACCGCAAATGTACATTTCCTTTGGTGAACCACTTGACATGTTTATTGTGCACTCTAATAAGAACTTCAAACAGTACCACCTGATTCGCTTTCCAGTGGACCACATCGTGAAAGAGCGGACAATTCAAACAGCCCAAGCATCCACGTAATTAAGTTCATTTTCATTCTGAGGTTGTTTAAGCACAATGACTTAAATCTACTGGATTTGCTGACATTCACCGTTTTCAGAGGAACTTAGTGCTTCCAGACTACAAAAGTGGTGCTCCATCCATTTTCAGAATTATTACGTCAGGAAGGAATCCAGCTTAAACTTAAATTGTGATAAAAATCTCAGGATTTCATTAGACTTTGTCCTGCTTACAAATGTACCACTCTTTCACAGTAGCATCCACAGGTTAATGTGGCAGCTCGAGCCAGAAGCGAGCGCTAGCATGCTGGCAGTGCATTTACAATCCAGCTTGGCACGGAGCCTGGAGCTGGCAGAGAGCCTGAGCTGGCCCGGACAACAGAGCAAATGTAATCCAAATACCCACAGAACAGCTCCACTTCTCATCACCTGCAAGGCGGTGAAAAGAGCACCATAACTGAGCTGCTTTTCATGATTTTAGATTCTTTCAACACAATGAAGAGGGCTCTGAGTGGCACATCAGACAAGCAAAAAAAAAAGAAAAAGAAGAAGAAAATAGACAGTATTGTGAAGGTAGTTGGTCAATGATAACGAAGACAATAATGCTTTTGAAAATCAACCCCATTTCACAGTTAAAACTTATTTTGCATTTCTGAAAATAAAGCATTGTTTTCAGGCTACAGGCCTGACAGACCCTAAGAGTTTAGCTGTCATAATCCCAGATCATTCTTTGGTTTTGAATCACTCAGATTCTGAATCACAGATTGTACACATTCATGTATGGCGTTAATTTAGAGTCTAATGTACTGAAAACCAAAACCAAGAGATCAAAATCTGCCACCGAGAGTTCAGTCATCTTACTCAGCTACACTTTTCTTTCTTCTATCAGTTTTAAAACCATCTCTGCTTTCAAATCGTCTTTCTCGGTTTGCGCTTTTGTTTTTTTTAGTTGTAATTCTGAAAGTCTCAAAATCAGCCCCTCACGAATCAACAGTCTTTTAAAAGTTCTAGCTCAGTGAAAAAAAAGATGATGAAGACTTTGAAGACAAAGTGAAGACTTTGTTTGAATGAAAAGTTAGTATACGAGTTTAAAAACAGTCGCTGTGTGGGCTTCTGGGGACATTTTTCAGGGCCTCTCATATCCGAGAGGATACGTTTCAGCTCCGCTGTAGGAACCTGTGCGGGGCTGAGTGGGACCTAATGGGACAGAGATGCTGAATACTTACACAGGATGACAAGTATGTACTTCATCAAGCTCAGGCTGGCTGCATCCAGAGCCTGTGCACTATGTGCTACATAGGTTTATATTTCTTTTCTTGTGTCCGTCCCCACGGCTACATGATCTATGTCGTGCGACTTCATAACCAAGCTGCCCTCATTTCGCTGCGATTCATTTTACTGTTGACCTGTTAATCCCCTGTTCGTAATGATTCTATATTAAAAGTCTTTCCTGCAGTTTTTTCTTCTCTTTTCCTCTTTTAGCTCCCCTGTAAGGCAATAAAACCTTGTTTATAATGAAAGCGCCTCCTGCCCTTTCCTATGATCCTCGGTAAGATTAAATCTACATGGGTGACGGAATAAAAAACAACCTTCAGCATCATTAGCACTCTGCCTGCCTGTGTGCTTCTTTAAAGTCGAGCTCCAGCTGAGACTGATGTGTCCCAAGTTTCGGCATACAAACAAGCGGCTTGTTCCTCGCCTCAGTCTCTCTTCATCTCTTCCCTCCTCATTCCTCGAACTGTTGGCAGATTGCTGAATAATGGAGTGGCTCAGTCTAGTAGCATGTGTGTGGGTTTAGTCATGAGGCCGGGGCTCGCATCGTGTATGTGCTGTGTTTGTAGTAGAAGGAAGTGGTAATTGTGGAGTCCATGCCTGAAGACTGCCCTGCAGATAATCTCTGGAGGCTTTCTGTTGCTCAAAAACACACACATAAACTAACACACACACACAACAGAGAAGAAACCAATCCTCCGGAGATCAATAATACATTATTTCAGTGTAGGAATAACACCAAAGAAGAGGCTCCAGCAGAGGTCTGTAGACTGTCCAATGATGCCATTTCTCATACAAATCTGTTTGTTTTGTTTTAATTACAAACAAATAACTGGAAATAACAGCACATCCTCTCCTTGAAATGCAGCCTTATTGTGGTGGAGATGTTTTTGAGGCTAAATGATCCCAGGAACTGTGCTGACTGGGGAAGTTGACCCCGATGAGGTCTCAAAAGGCAAATTGGTCCTGGAGGACTGGACCAGACGAATAAATCTTATGGAGACAAACATCAGGAGCTTGATGTCCCTCGCTCACACCAGAGCAAGCAGCAACCATCCCACGTCCAGATTGAAGCTCACTCAGGAAGTACATTTTGTTGCAGTTCCTCGACTGACCACTAGGTGCTGGCAAAACTGGATGGATGTTTCGATTCCCTGTGCAACCAGGACTAAGGAGATGCTGGGCAGATTGTATTTCTTGACCGTTCCAGGAATGCACTGGTTTCTGGACCTAAAAGCTGGAGGATGTGCTGGGGAGAGGAAAGTCTGGGTCTGAAGAAAAATAAATGGAAAACAGTGACAGGATGCTGATGAAGACAGTCAGGAGGGAACTGTCCATGAGAAACTTTTTAAGCATTGAAGGTGGAAGTGGAGCTGCTGTTACACCAGGGACATGTCACTTTAATGATTATTTTGGGTTTTAGTCTTTGTTTTGACGGCTTGATGCATTCAAGAAAAAAAAAACAAGGTTAAGAAGGTTAAGAACCTATGGAGTTTAGGACTGGCATTCAATATTGTATGAACTCGTGTTAAATCAGACGCAACTTACATCAAAACATTTGTTCCTAGATAACTTGAAAAAGCCTTTAGAGAAAAAAAAACAAAAAAAAAAACACTTCATTTCAACAGATTTACTTTATTTTCTGTCCATCTGAATGAATTTTTTTTAAAAAAGTTTGTCTTTCATAACTACTTTGCATTTTGCCGAGAGACCAGATTGGGTCATTAGTTGACGCTGTGTGAGCCAATATGGCTTCTTTGTAATTTAATACTAGAAAGAAATAAAGAAAGAAAAAAAAGAAGTTGTGACTGTAAGAGTCCTTAACACATTATGAAATAAAAGTTTCTGCATTTGTTATTACTTATTCAAGTTATAAATGATGTCAGGGCCGTGCATTTTGCAAGAATTTTGCAGGATTACAATTTATCTGGCATAATTTTTTTTTCTGTTAGGTCATAAAATTGTCAGCTTCGTATTTTTCGTGAGAATTTTTGCTGTAAAATCACAAAATTTTCTGTGGTTAAAAAAAAATAAAAAAAATCTTTGTCCAAAAAAGAAATTAAATTTTTTCTTTTTTGTTGTAAATCATGCCTTTGTAGAACTGCATGTTTTGATTTTAAAAATCATGTAAACCTTTGACTTTTTCAACGTAATATTATATTTTGTTATGAAATATTGGCTTTTGAATTTCAGTGTATGCTATGAAGCTGCTGGTACCAGTCAATAAGACTTGTGTGTCCTAACATCTGCTTGATTAAGACGTCAGACCATGATGGAGAAAACTGGAGCTCTCATCACCAAAGAAGTCCAGGTCCATGAATTAGTCACTGAATAACTATTGATCCAAAGCTCTACAGGGGTTGAGAGCGACCGTCGTGCTTCTGTAACTTCCCACATCAACACTTGTGGTGGTGCCATCATTTCCCATTACACTTGGAGATCAATATTCAACAGCTGTGGGTGAACGAGCAGCGCTCCAGTTTAACATCTATAATGCATCTGCGATGGCTAACGAGGAAAAATACAAAATACAACAAAGTGCAACATGAGTGAAGCTTTAGAATTCAGAAGTTATGTTCAACATAGATCGATTAAACAGCAGTGATGGATGAGGTGAGCAACGCCAAACATCTGGTTTTGTCTCCTGGGACACCTCGGACCCTGACATTCATCTGGTACCACCTACTGTTACGGTCCAAACCTACGTCTGATGACGGTGGATTCTCCAAGGACAACACGCTCTCTGAAAAACCTGCTCGGCAATGGCTTTAACTTTAACCACGAGCAAAAAATATACATATGAAACTGAGACCTGCTGGTGGAGTTCCAGTGGACACACCAACCGATCCAGTTAATCTGGATCAAAAACCAGTCAAAAACTGACTCCATTCACTCAAAGAAATTGTGGACACGACCCATTTCAAAGTATTTCAGAGTATATAAATTAAAGGCATATGAAGCATTTTGGATGGCTGAAAGGACGACCAACATCTGGGTCTGGAAATGTGTCATTTCTGTGACATCACCAGCCCAGATCAGAGTACAGTTATCAATCTTCTCTATCTTTAACTCCATCCAGCTTCTGCAAACTGCATGTGCAGAAAACTGGTTGTTACACCCTGAACAGAGGGAGCTGGGCTGTAGCGGACTGGCCGACTCCCTGAAAGCAGCTGCTTCAAACACAGCTGTTCAAGAAGGAGCTTTTGTAGCCTTTGTACTCAACACTTCTGTTGCTTCGACTTTGGGGAATAAAAACAAACTAAAAACATGATACATCAAAAAATCTCTGCCAGCAGTGGGTACTTCTAAAATTAAAATAATTGGTACGTAGAATGTACAGTTATTTCAGATTAATTCAAGTCACACTGCACGACATGAAATCAGCAGATAATTAATTTCCAGCGTGTTCCGCTGTGTGATTGAACGTACGCTGAATCGTCGCTACGACAGAAATATATTTCAGGATCTAAACGCAGCGTCATCACATCATTAGCAGGTAGCTGCTAATGTGCTAATACAATGATAACTCTGAAGTTAGCGATGTCATAGTGGTGTTAGTGTTTTGAAAAGAAGTGTCTTTCTTCTTTATTTGAGTTTCTCTGTTGTGTCTGGTGCTGTTGTTGCTAGGATACTGTGCTGTGTAGACGCTGATGTTTACGTTATTTCATGGTGCGCTCCTATTGGCTGCTTAGCTGACAGAGATGTTAGCGGCAGCGACAGGCCGTCACACTCTGAGATGATTCCTCCAGATTTCTGACACTGCTGACATCTGTCTCAGCCGTCTTTGGTTCTGGACGCTTCTTTGAGCTACAATGGATCATTTTTACCACAACTGTGCATCTTTCAGAGACTGTTTACAGTGTGAACCCGGCATTAGTAGACTAATTTTGCAGTGGCTGGCTGTTAAAGTGAGATTTAATGCTCACTGTTAAAGAACTCAGTGTTGTAATTAATCAATAGCAGTAACATGCTTTTCGTCTTTGATGGGTCCTTCCACCGTTTTTGAGCTTTGGTTCTGGTTCATGCTGTGCTTTGCATTGACTATACAGCTTCATCTTGCCAGAGCTTTATTTTTTAATGACCAGGAGCCACCTAATGTGCATAATTTTGTGCGTCTAATATGTAAATGATGGTCTGACTCACACGGTACTCTCTCCTCAGCTGCCAGTGAGTCATCATCACTTTCTAACACGGAGGTCAAAGATGATATTTCACTTCAGTTGGAAGAAAAAAGCGAACCAGGCATGTTATGTATCTGATCTGCATTTCTTCAGGAATTCACACTCTTTTCTGCACAATCGCTAAATGAGCGCCTCTAATTTGATACTAAGTGAAGTGAGATGAGGTGGTTTTAAAAGGCTGAGTGTGGGAGACAAAGTTCACGTACAAACTTTCTTTACACATCTGAGGATGAGAAATACATTTGGCTTTGATAAGATGATTGTCAGCTCTGTGTGAGTCATATGGTAGGTGTGAAATTACTTACTTTTTCCTTCACAACCTCTCATCACAGTCTTGAAATATTAAAAAAAAAAGAAAAGAGAAGCGAAACATGTCAAGCGCTGTGCCACCCACACATAAAACTCACGCTGTTCCAAGAGAAACTTCCTTCATTTACATTCCATTTAAAATTTTTTGGAAAAACTGATTTGAAAAGTAGAATTATGTCATTTAAAATGACTGTTTGGCATTTCTTGGCATAAGAAAAGGTACTGAGTCTTTTCCATTGTTGTTGCTTTTATCTAAATTTACTTTCTACATTTCCAAAGAGCTGCCCCTTCTTTCTACTGTTTACGACTTCTGAGTCAAAGTGGTATTTAAGCCGCTCCTCGCACACTCTTGATTATTCATATCACCTCTGTGGAGCGAAGGGAAGAATAAGTCAAGTCAAATGGCACGGTGATGAAAGAGGGTGAAATAGTGAGATTAGAGGAAGGGAATATTGGCAGGGAGGGGAAAATAAAAGTACAGAAAATAAAAATATGAAAGGAAATGTGAGGATGGTGCCAGAGTTGAAGGATAAAAGAGAGAAAAATGTACAAAGAAGGTAGAGGAAAAATGTACCTGCCAGCTCTGTGCCGCCCATCCTCAGGCCATCTGCTCCTCTACATCAAGGGCTTTGCATTGATTAGCATGCCATTACACCCTTCAGATGGGGCGTGTCTGTGTGTTCATCCACACAAACTGTGGGGTTGGTGTGTGTGTGCTGTCATGTGTGATGTATTAATGTTTGTGCGTGTGTGTGTGTCTGGCTGTGTTGGTCCAGTGTGTGCACGTGGGACTTGTTTGGCCATAATTACACCAGTGCATTGAGGTTTCCAGATGAATGTTGGTGGGAGGTGGGTGAGGGTCTGAGTGAAATCCCCCCGCTCCCCCACACACAGGGACTTCACCCCGATTATGGACTGACATGTGAAAGAACGGCCTGGCCTGCTTTCCCTGCGCTTTTAATGAATGATTTCAGCTAGTTGAAACTACATTATGGTCAAGCCAAGGTGCTGAATGACTGAAGCGATTGTGCTGCAGCTGAATGACATTTATGTAGAAAACGTTTAAAAGCCAAACTTTTGATTTATTTTTGACTGGGATCAAAACATAATGTTATGCAACAAAGTAGCAAATAATGTACACAAAATCCTTGGAATTAAGTGATTTTCTTAATTACTGTACAAAATGTGATCTAGTTTGGCAGTAATTGGTCAATCCAGAGTGATTAAGCTGATAACATACAGACATGGCTCCTTATATAATTTCTGAACACATCTGTTGAACATTATCCGTTGAAAGGGGGACCCTCAGAGTTAGCAGGTACAATGACTTCAAGCTAGCGAACTGGTTCCCGGTGTTTCAATTCCTTGGAATTGTTTGTCAAATTTGTAAATGATTCCCTTATCAATTCCAGTGGGCGAGAATGACGTCACCACGCGCATTGCATAGCTTACCCAGGATGTGCAACGTGTGTGGCGAGTCCAATGCATCCAGCAGTCAATAGTGTTACATGTGAGCTGTGAGGGCTTCAGACTTGTCCTATAGGACAGTTGAAAAGTCTAAATAGCTTTGGAGCACAGAAACTTGTCTCCGTTTAATCATGAACTTCCCTTCTTACAGTCTCCAGCAGGGTGAATACAACCCCATCAAGGCAAACATGGCTACCATAAGAGAGCCATACCTTTCAAAATAAGAGCACACAACATAACCGGAACTCCCCCGCTTACAATAGTAAACATGACGCCCAAGCAGTACAAACGCTCAAAAGTCACTAAAAGGACGACGACAGGGCAATTTGCAAAACTTGCAAAGTGGATATTTCACCAAAAGGGGGAAATACTACCAACATGCAGAAACATTTGCGTGCGCAGCAGGTAATAACTATTAATGAATGTGGCTTTTTCGATCCACTCCAGACTAATGATAGTGATTCTCAACCCAGCAGCAGCAACGTTAACATGTCCTTGACTAATAATACTGCTGGTAATTAACTAACAAACACTGCCTATCATGTTAGCACCAGTTGCCTCATTGTAAAACCTGCTAGTAACGGTTAACGTTAAATGAATGAATGAATGACTGGCTCAGAGCCAGAGGCTTATTTCTCTGCAAAAGAAATGTTAATTCTTAATAGTTGATTGTTGCAGATTTGCAAAATGCACAGTTCCATTGGATTTGACTTGATAGTTTTATTTTTGAGTGCTCAGCTCATATTTCCTTTAAAAAGGAGAATAATTTCTATTAGAAAAATGTTGGACATTCTTGTGGAATTGCCACAGAATAATTTATGTTGTATTTTGTTAATTTCTACAGAAGAATGTTTATTTTATTATTATCAAAATTTTATTTTAGTGATGCTAATTGACCTGCTGTCCTTTGTTTTCCAAATGAGAATCGATAAAGAACCGAATCGTTAGGCAGAATCGAAAATGGAATTGGAATCGTAAAAATCTTTTCAATTCCCATCCGTACTTCAAGCAGGTGCTTTTGGTAGATCTAGATCAAACCTGCACCACACCCAGACTTTTATATGAGTCCTGGTTGATTTACTAGATGCCCTTGAGAGGAAATGTTGATGATTTCTCTTTCCAAAACTCCTTCAGCTCAGACACATTTGTCGGACGTCTGTTGTGAAAAGCTTTTCAGGGCATTCTGCAGCATCTCCAGGGAGTTCAGGTCTGGACTTCAACTGGACGACCCCAAAAGTCAGATTTTCTTTTTCAAAAGCCATTCTGTTAGGGAATACATCTGTTAATGGGAGGCTTTAAAATGCATCCCATCCTTTTGTTAAACGTTTACTACCCATGTTCTCTTCTGGCTTGTGTGTTGGACAACACATCGATGTTGCTAAACGTGACGGCTTAATTGAGAGAGAAATTCATCAGGAACGGCAGCTACTCCCGTCTTCCATGACGGCAAACATCCAGGAACACTTGAAAGTCTACGAGATGGATGTGACTCATTTCCCACGCTAGGTTTGTCAAGTTAAATTGCCGTTCTCCAAACAATTCGTGGCTGGCATCAAATTCTTGATTTGTTTAACTTTCTAGACACAATGAAGACACAACAAATGACTGATTAATTATTTTAGTTCTGTGTTATATTTCATCTCTGCTCTGAGGAGTCGCTTCAAATGTTTGATGCTCTGAATATTTATTAGAGACAGTTTTTATCTCTCTTTTTTTCGAAGCAGCAAAAGGAATCAGAATTATTCATGTGATACAGTAGAGGGTCTTTATTTTATTTATTTTATTTTTTTGGTTTGTATGTGAAGAGGCTCCAATCATAAACAGAGACACAGTTGGCAGAGGACGGCTTGCCAGCACGCCAGCTGTAGCAGCTCCATCTCAAGCCAACAGGATCAGAGCAGCAGGCATGCATGAACACACACACACACACACACACACACACACACACACACACACACAAACACAACGCTCAGACCACTGAAAGGTTCATGCATATCGTTACAGGCTGTAGGAGGATGAGGAAAAAAGTATCATGACGTGGGTGGGCTTGAGAGCAGCGTGGTCATACCCCCTGTCCAGCCCCCGACCACTGCTGCTTCCAGTGGAGTCAAAGATGGAGATGACTCCATGAACCCGCGACTGCACGAAGCCAAGTGGGATTCAATTTCATTTTTCAATTCAGTTTTATTCATACAGGATGTGTTTACAACAAAGTTGTCTCTAGGCGCTTCTCAGAAACCCCAGATCATGACCCCCAAGCACATGGCAAAGCCTGACAGTGGCAAGAAAAAAACTCCCTCTGGGGAAGAAACCTGGACCAGAACCTGGATCAGTTCTAGGGGGGACCCTCCTGCTGATAGCCAGCTGGGTAAAGGAAGACATGAGGAGGGAGACAGGAC
>JBAMYA010000022.1:1878398-1905847 GCA_037176975.1 Arrhamphus sclerolepis | reverse complement strand
TGCCCCCTGGACGCCTCCCTCAGGAGGTGTTCCAGGCATGTCCCACCGGGAGGAGACCCAGAGGAAGACCCAGGACATGCTGGGGCGACTATGTCACTCGGCTGGCCTGGGAACGCCTTGGGATCCTCCCGGAAGAGCTGGAGGAGGTGTCTGGATGTCCCTGCTCAAGCTGCTACCACCGCGACCCAGTTCCGGATGAGCAGAAGATGATGGATGGATGGATGGATGGATAAATACTCGACTTTCAAAGGCAATGTAATAATTACATGTGTATTAACTGGGAACCTATGGGGTTCTATATGTAATTAGCAAATTGCATGCATTTGTGCTCTCCTTTTGATAACACGCCATTCATCGCTTTTCTTTTCATTAATTATAATCACTCCCTCCTTATCGCTCTCATGTCAACACTTTAACACATTTACAGCAACCTCTGGAGATCAATCATGTCCCTCTGCTACACTTATAACAACTTGTCAGCTTATTTTTGCTCAATATACACTGCAAAAATATAAATGTTGAATTAATAGGACATTGCTCATTAAATGCAAAGATGAAAACCCTCTTTTGTGTTGAAGTCTGTTATTGGGAGAAATGCATCAGCCTTCTTGGCCAGATTCTGCATTCGTCCAAACTCCCCCCGTCTGTTTTCTGAGTTTGGGTCTCCTCCCCAAAAAGACATCACTCCCCCCCAGCAACTTCAGCCAGCCCTACACAGGGGAATCCTGAGGGGGTCCCCGACCTGCTGAGCGATATAATCTCTCCAGCTTTTTCTGAGTCTACCCCGAGATTCCCCCTGGTTAGGCATGCCAGGAACCCCTCCGCCGGGTAGACATACAGGAAGCATCTTAACCAGATGCCCAAAAGTGCCCATTAGCCACAACAGAGTCATTACTGTAGAGGCCACATTGCTTCACCTGTTGATCTTCTGCTTCATAAAGACACAGAGATCCGTTCATTCCTCCTCGTATGCCGGGTTCATGCTGTAGCATTTTGGCTATCCCAGATGAAAGATGGACAGTTGTGGGAAATAAATAAATTGGTCATCGCAGCTCAAAAACAGTGGTGGTAGATCTCACAATGAAACAAGAGCAAAGGTGGAAGATGGAACCGTCTTACGACCAAAGACGGCTGAGACAGATGTCAGGGGTGTCAGAAATCTGAAGGAATCGTCTCAGAGTGTGACGGCCTGTCGCTGCCTCTACGATCTCTGTCAGCTAACGAACCAATAGGAACGCACCGTGAAATAACGTAAACATCAGCACGTCTACACAGCACAGCAGCCTAGCAACAACAGTGCCAGATACAAAGGAGGAACAGGAGGAAAAACATGCAAATGAAATAAAGGAAGACCCCCTTTCTTGATTTATTTTCTTTTGAAAACACATTAACACCACTACAAAAGCGCTAACTTCATCGGTGCATTAGCAGTAACCTGCTAATGACATGATGACGCAGGTTTAGATCCTGAAATACACGCAGATTTATTTCTGTCGTAACCACGATTCGGTGTACATTCAGGCATCAGTGTAACATGCTGTAGATCAATTATCTGCTGATTTCATGTTGTCCAGTGTGACAACGTCTGATCATGTGATCTGAGACAATAAAAATCCTTCAGTGTGAACCCGGCCTTAGGGAAGTCCTTCTCCCTGTCCTGCCAGATTCTGTTCTAAGAAACAGTGGAAAAGTAAAAATTATTCTTTTAATGAAGCTGTCTTTAGCTGCACTTCAGCTGGATGGACTTGCAAGTTCTGAAGAACCTTCAAATGGTTCATGAAATAACCACGAGTCCCCAGTCGCATCTACTCAGAAAGTCTGTCCTCTTCGAAGATACTCAAAAGATTTGAGTTTTGAGTCCAGTCGTCCCCCACCTTGAAATAAAACGTTCCTACATACACAAACAGCAATCTGTCCGTCTTATCCTCTTATCCTCCTTCACCATCCCTGTCCTAGACGTGTCCCATCCCAGGAGAGAACCCCTCCCCTCCCCATCATCCAAAATTATAAAATTGAATCCTGCCATCTCACTCCCCAGCACCCTCCAGCCTCTGTCTGATGAGGGGAGGACGTGCTTATGAATGTGGTGGGGCAGATGTGGATGAGAGGAGAGCAATTAAAATCCTCTCTGCTCTCCTTTTCTGTCCAGATCCAGAGGGAACGCATGCAGGCAGAGATTGTGTCTGGGATGAAGAGGAAAAAAAGAATTCCATCTCATTTCAGTTGAGAACCCTATTTTGATGCTTGAATAGAGACAAAAAAAGGACCAATGGCTTTTATGGGACCCCCCCACCCCCACACAATCAAGCTATATAGGTCTCTGCGTGATCCCAGCACACTGAAGAATAAATATAGAAGTCTCGTTCAGCGGACAAGGATGCAGTTTTAATGTAGAAAGCTCTGCACGATTCACATCTATTCACTGTAATGCTGTGCGTGTGTGTGTGTGTGTGTGTGTGTGTGTGTGTGTGTGTGTGTGTGCGTGTGCGTGTGCCATCCAGGCCCAACTGGAAGACACCTCCACAGTCAGTCCTGGGTGGCGGGCCAACCCTGGTGTAAAAGTAAAGCGTAAAATTAAAAGAAAGAGTCAGGCCTCACACATCAGATGGAAAGTCATCACATGTGAGGAATACCTCTATCAGGTATCAGGAAGAACGTTCTTCTGAGACATGAGAACTCCATGCGTCTTGTGTCTTTACAAGCGAATAAATAAAGTTATGTTTAGCTTATGTCTGCATGTATTTTGCATGTTCATTCCAGGTCTGAAAGTAGTAACCTGGTTTGTTTCCATGGATGCTGAAACGAATCAAAGGTTCGATGAAGTCCGTCGGTTTTCTCATCAAGGGTGATTTATGGAATTAGCATTGTTTGAATTGCAATGAATAGGACTGTAAATGGATTACAATGACTTTATTTTAATTAAACCATAATTGGATCATACTTGGATTAACTACATCAAATTTAATTGGACCTATAATGAACTTTTTTTTAGACTTTTGTTGTAAAGTGCCTTATGATGACTTTTGATATGAATTTTCACTGTACAAATAAACCGTCTTTAATGAAAACTATTCATTAAGATACACAGAGTAATAGCATTCAGTGGATTTTAATTTTTAATGTAATTAATGCCATTTTAATCGAGCATCCAAGACTGAAAGACTGCAGCATAAATGTGGTCCATCCATTTCCTTATGGCTGTTATTAATGGCTGGTTAAATGTTGTTTCCAGACTGTATGAAGAGAAGTGGACACTTTGAGACCACATCGCTACGCAATTCTGAGTTTCTCTTTGTTTACCTCCTGAATGTAGCTCAGACATAGAAACGGAGCAAACAAAGTATATTTTACGTGAGTCAGAGCTGATAACTGTTGAGCTTCAGTCACTTTGACGGGAAACGATCGTTCTACCCAACTTGTGAACAACCAAGAAGAAAAACTGGCGGGACATTGGAGAACGAAGAACAAACCTACCAATCATGTTTCTCGTGATCACTACAATGCACATTTACATTTTTAGAGACGTGCACGTCAAGGCCATATTGTAGCAGCTCCGTAGGGGTCACACAGATGGCGTAGTTACGGCGTAGCTCTGATGCTGAAGCATAAAACGGCCTCGTGAACAAACCTCACCATAGTTACGAAAGCAACAACACATGATGCTCTAACAGCGTTTTTCAACCCTGGTCCTCAAGGCACACTGACCTGCACGTTTTAGATGTTTCAATGCTCAAACACACCTGGCTCTAATTAGTAGGTCATTGACAGACTTGTGTAGACTTTAAAGACAAGCTGATGGTCATCCAATCAAATGTGACTGAGCAGGGAAACATCTAAAACCTGCAGGATGGTGTGACTTGAGGACCAGGGCTGAAAAACACTGGTCTAACAGACAGCCACATCTCTAAGGTGCTCAAAGTACACAAGCTGCCAACGATAACCACAAATTTGGAAAATAACAAGCAAACAACCACCAACACCAAGAAGTATCCAGAAGAAGTAAGGAGAGAAAGATGGTGGCATTTCAGCGGACATCCAAGGTCTCTGCATCAAGAGCTGCCATTCATCAGCAGCTGATACATCCACATGGAGGTTAGTTAAGACAACCTTTGTCAGGCGCTGAAATGTGGAGCTACATTCACAAATTCATTTTTGAAATGAAAAATGACATTGATCCAAACCCTTGAACTCTCTGCGTACGCGTCATTGTTCGGTATCCTCAGTGTCAAGAAGTCCCGTGTGCTGTTTGAAGGAAAAGAGGTAAAGTGATAAAAGCTTCACTGTTCCAGCTTTTTTGGAGTGTGATGCAGGTGTGAAAAGCAAAAATGAAAGCATGTTAAATGAAATTCATTTGACAAGAAATAATGTTTCATAGCATCCAGAAAGAGAAAAAAAAATCCAAATTTCATAATTGCTGCTTTCTCTGATGTGGGGTTGTAAAAGCCAAATACATCAAACTCTGGTGCTTCAGGAAACGTCAGAAATCCTCCGGCACCGATGACTTGACAAAGTGCTCCAGCTCACATGACAAGCAGAAGTGACGGACCATCAAATGGATTAACAACGCAGTCTCCAGGCCACTGCCGACGCCGCGGCTTCACATGACATCTTCATTTTATGTAGCAGTTTCTGTGTCCTGGACACAAAAAGGCGATAGATTTCCAGGAAATGACGCAATAAAAGCTTCTCCACCTCTACAGACACACAAATGGTACAAAAAAAAAGAAAGAGAAAAAAAAAGCTTCAATTTCTCACAAAAATCTGATTAGTGGACCCTTAAAAAGATCCCACTGACTTACAGAGGCTAGAAAAATGGCAGCTCTGCTCGTTAAAGACTCGAGGTCTGGGGGCTGAGTCGGGCCCACCACATCACAAAATTCACAATTTCACAAGTTCTCCTTTTCTATATATATGTCAAAAAGGTGCAATGTTGCAAAAGTTTATATTTTACAATAAAAAATTGGCAATATTAAGTTAAAGAAAATTTTGTTTTCTTAAAATCAAAACATGTAATTCTTCAAGTCTGACAATCTGCAATTTTAAGTTGTCTATGATTTTATTACTTTTTTTACCTCCAAAGTTTTAGAAAGAATTTTTACAAAAAATAAAAAGCTCCTAATAATACAATATTAAATTGCAGTTTGTCAAAAAGTTGTGATTTTGCGTAAATCAATATTTTAATCCATAAAAACTGCAATCTTGCAAAAGTCTCAATTTTACCACAAACTTTTGCTTTCTAGTGAAACAGTGAAATTCATACATAAATATATATATATATACATATATATATATATATATATATATATACACACACATATATACATACACACACATATATACATAGTAGCTCTGTCTTTTTCATATATACAATATACACATGTATATTTAGAATTAATATGAGAACCACTATGGTTTTAGTAGTCACATCTCCAGTCGTGCAGCTGGACCTTTGAGGGCCACCATAATGCTGATGTGATCCTCTGACATCTGCATGATTTAGTTTATCTAAAACAATCTAATTGTGACCAGAATGAGCTCATGTTGTTTTGTTGAGTTTTATTTAGAGTCACCAATCCTGAAGGTTCTGAGGGTCTAAAGGACATCCTGTCCTACATCACGGAGCATGCCACGGTCTCTCCCCTCCATCTCCCCTTCCCGCTCCCTCACCCCTACAGCACACACCCCCACCCCCTCCCTCCCGGTAGGGGACTGATGCCACGCGGTGATGAATAGTCAGATGTGAGTCAGGAGGACACACAATGTAGGTCGAGCTCCAGGGGTTGTTGTCTACTGGTGCGTCTATAGCATTTCCACAATGTGCTTCCACGGAAGTTTTGGGGGGGTGGGGGGTGGGGGGGGGTGGCATTCAGTGTGCTCTCCCATGAGTGGTTGTGTTGGGGGGTGAGGAAGGGGCGATAAGAAACCCTTATACTCGTAACTGTATGATATATTGGGTGTCTGTACCCCCTTGTACACATGTTCTCATAGCCTATTCAGTCTCTGTCTTACACACAATAACACACCAACACACACACACACACACACACACACACACACCCTCTGCTCCCCCAAGCAGAGACAAGGTGTGGATAATCAGCTCATTTGTTATGGTGCGGTTAGATTAGTGTACGAACATATGCATGATGATGAAGTGCACTGCAGCAGAGCGACAACCTTGTTCAGCAGGACCACAAAGTCGCACACGGAGAACAACGGGCTAATAAATGACAGCGAACTAAAGTTCAATGACTTTGAGGTCAAAGGAAGCTGGGCGACACAGCGAGCCCGGTGAAGGCGAGACGGCCGTGAAGGGTCAGGCTTTTCTTTGGTCCGCGAGGTTGTTGTGTGCTCGATCAAAAACCGTAGATGCAGACGACCTCTACGGACCTTTGACAGCGTAGCAGAGCTGCTCGGGTGAAAGGGTGCTAGCATGAAACGTAGGCACATGCTAATGATTACGTGCAGGTCCATTTCTAGTCTTCTGGGGCCCTGTGCAAGATTCTGTTTGGACCGACCCATTAAAAACCATTTCCTACGATCAGTGGTGACGTCTTGATCAGTTCCGCTTCACAAACAAACTAAATCAAATTAACTAAACTTAACAGAATTTCAGCATCATAAACACAAATTTGCAACAAAAACCTGATGACAAAACAAAAAACGTAGGTACAAAAAAAATCTGACCATAAATTAACAAATTTTGAAGAAAACGTATAGATTTGAATAACGACCTTCAAAACAAAGGAAAAAGCCACGCATGCGGGGAAAAGGAAAATCCCAAAGAAAACACTAAAAACCAGCATGATGAGTTATAAAACAAAAACATGGAAATGGACGAGTAAAAACCTGACTTAAAATAGACAAAACAGCCTCAATTTCTGAGCTTATTTCTCAAACCTGAAGAAATTTCAGATTTTCTGGCCTCATAAATTTCCATGATGACTTACAAAACAACAACCTTGTCTGTGGGGGAGGGGTGAAAAAAAGAGAAAAACCCCCAAACCTCACTTTTCATCTCACTCAGATTTGTGAGTTTATAAAGTGAGAATTCTGAAAATGTTCGAGAAGTTTGGATCTTCTACTGTGTGCTTGAATGACAGCATGTAAAAAACCGAGCTAGTGATGAAGCTATAAACTGGTAAAGTTGTGAGGAAGATTTTAAGACGTCAAAATTGCAAATTTCAAGAAACAAAGAGGCAAAATGTTTGACGTCATCAGTCTGCAAAGTTGAGCCAAAAATTCTGAATTTCTGATCTCATCAACTTGCATGATGACATACAAAACGAAACTCGTTTTACCGCAAACAAATCCTCTGTTTATCTTCTCGCATTTTTCTGCCTCACTAGGACCATTTATCTTTTTGCCATTAATATCTTCACTAACGGTGGTGAAGGTAATGAAGCTGTCAATCATTTCCGTCGCGTCTGTCTGCGGACGTCACTCCCGGAGCGACGATGCAGTTCAACAATTTTGACTTAATTATGCCACAAAAGCACGAGTCATTGATTTATTTATGTCCGACATTTATTTTTAAGCATATAGGGGATTTAATAAACACACGAGGCAGCTGCAGATAGAGACGGGTCACAGGGATCTTTCTGCTGGTGAGGCTGCAGACAGCTTTGGGGCACCCTGGTGGCTTGGAGGCTGTTTGGAGGCTGTTTGACACCAAATCAAGAGCGAAAAACGAACAGGATACAAGCCTCTGCTGCGATTTAGCACATTTACTTTAGCATGTCAGTACCAGTCCGGTGCACAGGAAACAGAAAAAGGTCAACGTACCTGCCAACGCCATGCAGATTTCTTTTGAATGCTTCATATTTAATGTACGGGGAAGTGGTGACAAGAACAGATGTGTAGCTGAGGAGTGCGTGCAGACACATTGCTCGTAATCAGGCATTAAAGTATACTGATGAGCCGGATTTCAGTCTGACCATTATGGAAATGTTGTTCAGTATCTCAGAAGTGGGAATTAAGACCTGATTGATGATAAACTGTGTGGTTGTTATTCAGATCCGCCTCTACACTCCAGCTGATCACAGAGGCTCCAAACAGCAGCTGGGTTATGTGCTGAGATTTGAAAAAAAGATATATATTTTCTTGAAATATATAGTTCATATAGACTAAGTAACAAATATTTAACAGGAACCCTGTCCCATAAAAAGAAGATTAATTTGATTGTGGAGGAGCATGATGGTCAAACATTTCTACTGTCGTGGACAGATGTTTTTTTTTTTTTCTAGGGGTGTTATGGGTTGATTTTTTTTTGGGTCTGTTTTTTACCTTAAAACAAAAAGAATATTTCCTCAGTTAAAAGAGACACTTGAGACACTTCATAGCGGCATGTGGTGAAGGGCTTTTTATTATTTTTTTTATCAGGCTTAATACAAACACTAATCTGACAACCCAAAGCATTAACTACAAAAAACAAACAGCTGCAATTACTGTTTACACACACATCACGCTCGAGCATCTGAACCTGGAGAGCATCATCAGACTACTTCAGTTCAACACTGAAAAACATCCAGGAGGATTATCGTCAGGAAATTCAACTGAAATACTTTCTCAAATACGCCGCGTGAAACAGATCGAGTTACAGCAGGTTCCCAGGTAACACCAGGACCAGAGTCTTCCATTTGACAACTTCTTTGAGCATTAGATCATTTGTCTTCAGTTTTCGTACTTGTGTTGTAAAATGGCCTTGTAGCGTCTCCCAGATTAATGTGCGGCAGCAGCTGCTTCTCTTAGAGCATCGCTGATGTCTTTCCTCCTCTGCATCGTGGGAACACACCAGACCAGTATCTTCTAAAACGTGTGGTTTTGTGGTGGTTCAGTTAAATTTCATTAATATAGCGTCACCTAGATGCTTTTAAAGGGGACACAGAGAATGAGACAGGACAGAGAAGCAAACGTATGTAGACGTGTAGGTAGCAGTGACTGAGGGGGTCAGGAGGTTGGACTGCAGGTCGGTGTCCTCCAGAGACAGACCGGTGGAGGTAAACGCTGGGATGGTGTGGTCACTGACGGCGTTTTATGGGGGTATCTGCTGAGGTTTAAGACCTGGTAAGAACCTGGTGAACCTGTCTGGCTTTCGGCAGGATGCTCCACCCATAACTGATCCAGGTCCTGCTCAAGGTTTTCGTCAGATTACCAAGTCCTCTGGGTTTCTGTGAAACATCTAGACAACTTGTGCTATAATAGATGCTATATAAATAAAAATGAACTGAATTAAAACCTTAAAGCGTACATTTATTTCATTTTATAATACATGTATCTTCATACTGATTCCTTTTAATTTCCCCCCACTGTCTTTTGGATTTTGAGCGCTCCACGGTTCTTTTCCCCTCCTTCAATCCTGTCTTCCCATCTCTTCTTGTGCGACACCATTTTGAAACACAAGGAAGGCACCCCCCAAGCCTTTTCATCTTCCTTTTTCACTCTCTCGTCTGCTTCTCTCGTGTAACGACCTCAATCTGTCTCTTTCAGCGTTCGTCTACAACAATAATTCAGTAATACACTCAAGTGGGAAAAGCTTGTAGTGGCGTTTTTTTTCCCCCCTTTGCTCTCAGTCAATCATACGCTGAACAATTTAACATTTATACATGTGAGCGAGCGTGTGTGCAGCATCTGAACAAGAACTCCCAGCGACTGTGTGTGTTCATCCCAGTATCTGAGAGTCTTCTGGCCCCACAGCACAACTGAAAGAAACAAAAACATGCCAGGTCTGTGCTATCGTCCCCAGCCAGGCCAGCGCTACCTGTTGGTCCTCATAACTCCAGAAGCCACCCTCATCCATCACGGCATTGTTCCCGTGTTCTCCAGGCCCCAATTCTTTCTCTGGCTCAGCAGCGTTACACAAAGAAACAATAACACAGTCTGAACACGCTCGGTCCACCACGCAGGAGGGGGGACTGAAGAGGACATGGTGCAGGAAAAAGAAAAAAATGCTCCTACAGTCACAAAATTATTTGTAGAGTTGTCTGTTATTCCAACAAAAGCGTTGGTCAGTACTGCTAAATGAGGAGCGCAGGTGGGAAGTAGCTACTTTTTCTTCAACAATGGGTTTAGATGGTGGAGTTTAAATTATTCTTTTGGGAATCCGTTTTTGAGCTTACATTTGTGTAATATTCTTGTGGGATTAACTAAAATAAAAAAAGAGCTGCATTGGATTGCCAGTGTAGCTATTGGTTGACAGTTCATGCCATATAAACAATGGTGAAAGCTGGGTTTTTTATTTAATTTCAATGTCATGGTCCACCTGCTGGTATAATTTGGTATTGCACTTTGAGGTGAACATGCTTTGCTTGGATGTTAAAAAAAGAAAAGGCCGGGGGGGGCAGAGATAAGGAAAAAATGGACAATATGGACAGTGATTGCTCACTGTCCATATTGTCCATATTGAAAGGTGCACACAGTATGTCTGTGTATTTATTTTGTGTTTGATTTGGATTGTAATTTTGTTTTATCTATCGTAATATCTATGTGTTTTATTGTACCATAGTTTTCCCGGTGTTTGCTGGTGAAGAGGACATTAAAATACTGGTCAAACATCAGTTGGAGCACGGCCTTTCATTCCTAACCATGAAAAAATAGCCTTTGGGAGCAGTTACAACCAGCTTCTTAAAAAGTAATCTCGAGCAACTTTTTAACTTTGAGATCTTTAGCACCCCCTACAGGCATCTAAGTGAAGTAGTCGCAGTGGTCGCCATTCTACATGTTAGCATGTTCACTGTACGAGCTGGTACACAGAACCAGCGAGAAAGGCAACCTGAGGAGAACAAAGACAAGAAGAGAAAAAAGACAAAGAGATTCAGAGATAATCTATCCTGAACTTTTAGTCAGGAAAGAGCTTCATGCATACGATCTAAACTTGCCTTAAAGAGCAGTGAGGGGCCCAGGTTTTGGATCATCCACTTCATTTCAAGCTACCTTGAGGAACCCCACATTCTAGCCTCTTTGCACCAGAAACACTACCATTAAAATACACGACCTGTTGTTGAAACTGTAAGTTGTGATTCTTTTCAATAAAAGTGCATGGTCAATCACATCAAACGTTGCACTAAAGTCTAATAGTACGGCACTAAAAACTTTCCTCTGATATATTTACTACTGCCAGTCATCGATCATGTGTGTTAGTGCAAGTTGAGTGTCCATCTTTGGAGACATGTTGAAACTCTGAACAAATGTCATTAACAGAGAAATAGTTTAAAGTTTGAGAAAATACAAGTTTTTCCATGTTTTTCCCATGAACTGGAATGATCCTAACAGGTTTAATCTTTGCTCCAGTGAAAGCTTTCCAGCTATCTTTTGATGTGGGTATAATTTTTGCAACTTTCCATGCTAAACACCTTTCAAGCTGAGGTTAAAATATGACATGTCACAAAAGTACTCAGCAATAGTTCTTAGTAATTTTCCATCAAAGTTGTCCAAAGTCCAAACTGTCCATTTTTAACTGAGAGCAGAACTTTTTAAACTCCATCTTGTGTAACTGAACTGAATTTAAAGCTGCATTTTCTGTTTTTCATAATCAGTTCTTTGATAAGATCCACAAATTCTTCATGATCAGAATTATTCATATTCTGTCAAATACTATTTACCTTATCACAAAAAACAAAACAAAAAACGTATTGAAATAAACTGGTTTCTTAGTCACCTCTGCTGTGATGCAAAAACTGAACAAGCTCTGCGAGTTAGCTTCAATTTACTGTTGATAAGTGAGGAAGTGGCATAAAGTTATTCGCAGCTGTCGCGGCTTCAGAAATTGTCTCTTGGACCTCAGTGGCCGTCACAAACTAGCAAAGTGCCTCTCACCGATTACGATGCCAAGACGGCCTCATTCATTAGGATCGATGGACTCAGTAGTACTTTGGTAACAGCTTCATTCGATTTTCTTCTTGTGGCTAAAGGTATTTTACTGCATAACCACATCTACACATATGAACACAGGCAAACAGAGAAAAAGCAAGTTAAATATAACCCTAACCCTCAGCAAGAAATGAGCACAGGATCTATCCATCAGATGTCCAACCATAGACAGCTGAACGAACCATGATGACATGATCTCTTAACGTAAACGGGAGGATTTGAGGTGTTGAGGCCAACGACAAGAAACCAGCATCAGGAAGTGTGGCCATTCTCAAGTATTCAACTGGAAACATGCTGGGCGCAACATTCCTCTAGAGGTAAGAGGCTAAAATGAAACGATTGCTTCATTCTGCTCGTTTTCAATCGTTTACTTGCTATAAGCCAAATTAAACGCGACAAAATATAACTAACACATATTCAAACTCTGTCATATCTCGGAGCAACCAAGCACTCACCTTTTGTTGTTTTGACTACAGGTAGGGACCCGGTAGGGAGTTATGATTCAGCTGAATGTCATGAAGAATACAAGAGAGCAGATTTTGAAATGGACTCTGAAAGTAAAAGAAACAAAGCAATTATTTTTCTCCTCCCACACACAGCTACACGACTATTACAGGAACTCTGGGAAGTCCAACTCAAACATCCTGATGAACTCAGATTTATCGTGTCGGAGCAACTTTCTGCCTGGCTTCGGTTCATTAATTTGAAAAAGAAATATTTGTGCTCTGGGATCTTCCCTACTTCGGACTAGACGTTAATAACTTCCTTTTTTTTCCTTCCCCCATCAACACAGATGCAGTAATTAAAAAGGCGGCCCACTCCAGAGTAGAAGATAGCCATAACAAAGCAGAGGAAAAGTGGGGCATGGGAGTGGGAGGTTGGGGGAGGGAAAGAAACAAAGACAGAAAAAAGGATTATTGAATAAAAGCTTCCTTTTGAACAGTTGTAAAAAAAAATAATGAAATGCTGTTCTTATGTTTTTCAAATATCTTCAGTGCTACTTAATTAGCCATTGCTAATAAGAAATGAGAAGATACATATGTTCACAGCCTTTTTTCTTTTTTTTTTTGGCTCCAGATTCCCCCAATACACGACTATACAAACTGTTTTCCCCTTCTGAATTCCTCAAAGTTAACCTTATTGACCCCCCCCCCCAAAAAAAAAAAAATGAAATGACATTGTTAGTGTACTTTTATGTGTTCATGCATCTTAAAAGTCACTTTTTTGTAGCGGCTAACGTCTCACACCATTATATCTACAATCTTCCTCAGAAGTTCAGAAGTAATGGGGTAGCTATTGAAGAGAAACTCAGAGAAACGCTGTGGTTTTGGCATCTGAACATAGGTTTCCAAACTACAGAGAGATGCATACAGATTGAGGACTCAAATCAAATTGGAACAAATGGATGTAGCAGAACTATTGACTGTAAATACTGGACTAATTATCCAGTCATGTGACCCCAAGATTTGTACAGAGATTGTTTAAAACTATACCAGTTAAACCATATCAGTCTCAAAGTGTTAAGTCTTACAGGAGGCTAACATGCAAAGCAAAAGATGGGGGGAGTTCAAACCTTATATCTTGAAGGGAGTAGAGGCATCTGAAAGGAGGACTTCCAGTGCTGAAAGGAGGTCTGCTGGAGCTCTGACAAGCGCTGCCAGGAGCCTCCCTGCTGAGCTAACCTAAAATTGGGAATTGTTCCTCCATCAGCCTGCCTTGAAGTCCAGTTAGTCAACTTAGGTCCAGGGTAACCTGGAAGGGGGCTAAGCTGGAGGAGTCTGCTGCCCTGGCTGCTAACATCTGGCTGAATGTTATCCAGTTAGCCCCCGTTAGCAGCTTTTGGCTGGGCGTGATCGTGCTGCCTGTGCCCAGCACAACAGGCCATACTATCTTTAAAATAATTACTTTTTGTTGGGTCTGTGTTCAGGACTCAAAAATGGCTAATTCTCCAAAAATGCTAAAGTAGCAGAAGTGATAGCTCATCATTTTACACCAGAGACAGAAACATGCTCCTATTATGCACACATTTGTATATAATTGTATATTTCATGATGAGATACACAGACATTCACCCATCATACAGTTTCTCATCTGTTAAATCTAGTTTTTGTGTCAGACTGGACCAGACATTTCAATATCGCTGTCAGTGGAGTCTTGTTCACTTTTGGAGGCAGCCCCTAGTGGTCGTTCCTTGGAGCTTTAAATCGTTTGCACTGAAAATACCACGACATCTTCAGGAAATCAAATGGCTGCTTATGAATTAAAGATTAAGAAATAAACCTCTGCTTAAGGTTAGGAAAATAAAATACCTGCATGGAGTTTGGAGAAAAGAAATGTTTGGTATTAAAAACAGCACTTGAATAAGATTTCTTAAAAACAGCAACAACAACAAAACAACAACAAAACACATACTTTGGCGTAGACACACTGCAACCATTTAGCCGAATATAAAATTGTGGTTTCCAGAAAAAAAAAAAAAGTCTCTATGTGGACTTTCAGGCTGCTTAAAATACACCCAAACACAAATCTACTTTTACACAAACATAGTTCAACCACAAGAGAAACTTCCCAAAGAAATACATTACTTTGAAAGTTATAAACCCTGGTCTACCTTTTCACATCAGACTGAGCTGTTTTCCTTCCTTCCTGTACAACACGGGGAAATCTGTCTCTGCTTTTACCTCCGAGTGAGTCTTCAGCTGATCTGCAGGGTTAAAATGCATAAACAATACCAAGAAACGAACGGGCAGCTCCACTAGTCTAATAACAAATATTACAACACATACATCTGCAAACTAAACAAGAGCTAAATTGCTTCCATTTTCCTTCTGAAAATGCATCATTTGTTCACTGAAGAAATAACAGCTATGTATATCTGGTGTTTTTGTGCACACTGAATATCAAATGTAATAACAAAAGTGTCCGCACTTCTACACATCCATACACAGAAATGGGAGGGCTGACATTTTGATTGCTCAACTTTCTCTAGTCCTCATCTTTTCAGCTCCGGCACCCCATAATTTCAACCTGCTTGGAAAGAAAGCTGCTTTGAAGGAGTGAATACTGATAAGCCTTCACTTGTTGTGATTATGAAAAAGCCCAAAAAAATTTAACGTGATAAACATCTTTATGATTGCTCACCACATCACGTTGAGCAGTGAAAATAGCTACTTGACAGTGTCCTAGACGTTTGTACAATGCATTTTATTTGTCTTTAAGCTGTGCTACGAGGGAAATAAAAATCATGTCTTTATAGTTGTAAGAACGTCTGCGTCTGGTGAACGCGCTGACCTGCAGTAGGACCACATTACCCACAATTACTGTTGAATCCTGGCAGGAAATATTCATAAGAAAGCACATTAACGCCACTTATTCATAGATCTGATTAATGAGGAACAGTCTCCATGGTTTTATTCTCCACATGGCTCTGTGAAGTATTATTATTTTTCCTTTGAATTAAAAGGAACACATAATAATTATAAAAGAAAGTGTCAGAAATCATTCAGCATAGGCTTATATAGACTTGACATGACTTTGACTCGCGTCAGACTCTCATCAGTAATTTGATGATTTTAAACTTGACAAAATATAAAAATACTTGAAAACCAGTTGTCTTGAAAATGCTTGAAAGCCTGTGTCATTTAAAAAGTGTGCGAGAATCAGTTAATTTCATTCGTCATGACATCAACAAGTACAGATAGTCTCCCTCTCTCTGTTGTGTATGTATGAAGGTGTGAGCACAAGCACAGCATTCGTAAATATGATGCCACGATTAATTTGGATACAAAAACTACAAATTAGTAAACAGGTCAAGGACCACAGAGATGGAACAACTTCCAACTTTGTTTGACATTTGAAGTTGCACAAAGAACTGTAGGAAGTACTCCCGTTCCCGCTCTGCTGTCTGACATTTACATGTCACATGTCACATGAAATTTTAAGTTTCTGACTTGTAATTTGACTCAGTACTTATCTGTGTTGATTTGACTGTGTTGACTTGAGGATGACCTCTATTGCCTCGTGAATTGACGTGAATTGAATTGCCTGTGTTGACTTGTGACTTGACTTGGGACTTTCCTGTGTTGACTTTAGATTTGACTTGGGATTTGAGGCGAGACTTGAGTGTTTCAATGACTTGGTCCCACCTTTGTAGCTTAGTGACCAAAAATAGTCTGTTCCAAGGTGGGAGGTGTAAATCTTTTTCTACAGACGCCTTTGGCTGGGGCAGGATGTTCCCATGGTAACAGTTTTGGTGAATTCTTAAACAGAAAACATGATGCTTTGTTTCATGTGAAAATTTGCCGTACAATGCTTTCCTGATTCTTCAATAGGAATGGGTTCTATCACTGCTAAAAAGTAATAAATTACTGATAGGGCCAGATTTACTAAGATCTCAATTTGCATGTAGTAATTTGTGTGCGCGATCTAGAATTTTGTACGAGGAGCAGAACCGCAGTTTTGCAGGTGATCTACTAAGAGTGATTGCATAAGCAGGTGAAAACGTGTTGGAGACGCCCACTTTAAAGGAAGGTTTTGTGTGTTTCATGGTTAACCGTATGGCGAGTTTGGAGAGTAGAAAACACAAAGGGAAAATCGATCCTTTGGAATTGGAGGTGTTGGTCGATGAAGCCAACAAACACTTAAAGAGCTACAGCAAAGAAATCTGGCTGTCACACAAAGGAACGCTATGTGAGAACAAATTTGTGAAAAAGTAAATGCTGTTGCCAAAATGATGCGAACAGTGGATGAAGTGAAAAGAAGACATCAAAATATCAGAAGACGAACAAAAGTGTGAGGAGTAAGTGATGCAGAACAAGGTAAGCGCATGATAATACTCTGAAAACACATTTTCTCTGAAAAGATATTTATCCAGGAAGTGAAACATGAGTGCACCTCCTGTGGTTAGATCTTGGTGTCTTTCAAGCCCAGTCCCGAACCAAAAACATTTATATTTTACATGTACTCAACTCAAGAGCAGCCGCCACCCCCGAGGAGCCTCGAAAGGGCCCAGAGGACATTGATCTGGAGTTGCTGCAGGAACAAAAGAAACGGTCTACAGCCCCGCAGACACTGCACAGGAGGTGCGAGCAGCGTCAACGTTGATACGAGCCCTAAGGCGACACTCATATCCACCCACTGCACACAGATGGTCAGCGCTGCATCTGCCCTAAAGATGGCAAGACGGCTACGAGAGGGGATGCAGGCAATGACTGCCCTCAGTCCAGGTGGAGAAGTGGGCCAACCAAGTCCTACAGCTGTTGTAGCAGGACTTGGTGGGCCTGCCGAGGACTGGAGAGAGAGAAGTGTCCACGGTGGGCCAGTTCCACCTGCATCAAAGGAAACACAGATAATATATCCAGCTGTAATGTTTAACTTGTCGTAAATTGGCTGTGAATCTTTTTGTAAAAAGGGTTATATGATCTTTTTTATAGATTTATTTTTTTAACCATTATAAATGTTGACTATAGACTAATACATTTTCTGAATGAAAAAATTGTGTCTTTAATATGCTTTTGTGGGACTTGACATAATTAGATGCTAATGAGAGTATTTCGTAGTGCTTGAAATTTAAAAAGTGATTTCAATCATTGTTCAATAAATGTTGGGACAGCGCTCCTTGTGACAACACGCATGCGCAATTACGTGTACAGACAGACAGATTAGACGTCCTTTTGAGACGTGCTAAATTTAGACAGGATTTCTTCTATCCAGGTTTGATAAATGATTTTGCGGGTGCTAAATTAACATATTTACATATTCTCGTCCCAGCACATGCAGAATTGCACGTGAACGCCCTATATTCCACAGTCATCATGGCAGAAGTACTTACTTGTCGCAGACGCGTTATTTTGCACCTCTGAAAGACGCAACCCGCAGTGCGCACTGTTAGCAAATCTGTTTGCACTCGTTTTTTACACTTTCAAACCTTTAGGAGATCTGTCCCTCAGTGTTACCTTTGTAATACATAACCCCCAACACTGAGTCACCAGAAGAAGGTACGGGCATTTTACAGAAGTCCTTGGCAGGTATTTCAAATATAACATGCAAAAAAGAAAGAAAAGAAACGTAATCTTCCTTCTAACTTCTCTTTGTCTGGTTTGCTTTCTTTCAGTGTGATAAGGCCATCCAGAGGCTAATTACAGAGAGGAAATGTGGAGTATTGTTGATAACAGACTGGTCCAAAGAAGCAGGCCTTTCTTAACCCAGCAGTGCACATCCTCGCCAGGGACACAGGGGCATTGGGCATAAAATATGCACAAACACACACACACACACACACACACAACTTGTGCTCAATACCAGATTCACAGCATCAGCCAGCTTTGTTCCATAATACATAACGTCTCCCAAGTTTTCCGCACACATGAACTATACATTAGAGCAGAGAAAAGCTGATGAGGGAGCGAAGGATTAATTCAAGGTTACAGTTTCACTTTGACAGCTTCTACCTCGTCGACGGATCCATACGGCTCCGCTTCAGCCTGCATCGCCTGCACAGCGGGAGGCTGCTGCAGATGCATCCTGAATCAAGCAGCAGAATAAATAAAGTTCAGAAGGAAATGGAACGACATGATTGCAGGCTAGCGCCATCACCGAGTGCAACGCCTTTAATTGCAACAGAGTGACAAAATTCCTTTTGAAATCCAATTTCAAGAGTTTTACGCTCACGTTTGTTTGAAGCAATATGGGTGAACATCCCTTTTTGCATTTCCAAAAAAGGGTTGTTCGTATTGATTCCCTGTCATTCTGCAGCCTATGGCTAAAGCCACGCCATCATTTATGGACAAGGTGCTTGGCTCACTGTGCCCTGAAGCCACCATTACATCCAAGATTACACTATGAATGATTAAAACGAGCCAAGGTTGGGGTATTGATTGAAATCAGGAAACTTAAAACACTTGGCGTTCGCTCCAAATGCATTTATAGATTCAGTTTTGTTTGCCCCCACAGGCTACGCACTCGGCGAAGCGCTTGAATGGCTTTAACGAAACGGCGCCCTGATAAAAGACAACACATCATTTCAAGGTGTTATCAAAAACTGTGGAATGCAAAGCCTGATGAAATGAAAGCAACAATCTTTAACCAAAAACACTTCAGCTGCGCAATTTTATTGCAATTTTGAGCAGAAAAAAAAAAGTCATAATAATTAAGCCACAAAGGAATATGAAGAGACATAACGGTGATTTAAAATGATTTGTTCATTGTGAAAAATGTCACTTTGAAAAATGAAAACACACGCTGACATGTCCGTCAATGTATTTAAAGGGGACACGTTGCAAATGCTTGAATAATGCACACCACTTTTCAGACTGAAACAACAACAGCAACAAAAAAAAAACCTTAAACTTATTTCTCCCAGTCTGCAACCAAACTCAGACTGAAGTAAAACTATCTTCGCTCTTCAACAGGTCAGCCAGTTCAGGGCCGAGAGGGAAGCAAGAGTGATGGATGGAGGAAGGAAGAGACCGACGGAAAGCAAGAGATCATTTCACAATACAGCCAGAAGGCCCAGCAGGCGCAGAGGAGGAGTATTGAACGGAGGATAAGGAGTTTAGCCACCAGTGACCCTGGTTGGCTTCAGTGGAGGTCCAGCTGAGGGGGTTAGTCTGGAGGAGGACCGCAAATGAGCTGGACGGAGGGCGAGAACTGAGGCTGAACGAATAACTTCATTGGAAAACTCCAGAAAATGTCATTTATTGGACACTCTTTTCTTTTTTTCCTATTAAACATTTCAGTCAGATCATATGTATGTACATGTATACACATATATATAAACACAGGTGGAGGGTGGACTAAGAAAGTACAAATAAAATTAAACCAATAGAGTGAAATAGAAGAACTGCTCTTTGAACAATTTCCACTGTTATAGAAAAGTCACAAATGCAATTCCACAAAAAAGTGCAACAGCAGGATGTGACATGGTTCCACTAATGGCAACTAAACTCTAGAAACGTATGATATCACCTGTAAAAAACATAAGTTCTAGTTCAAGAAGCTTTATTATCCCCTGGGGGCCAATTAGTTTTACAGCCAGTAGAACATGTATAATAAAACAAAACAACAACACATCACATTACAATAAATCATTTAAAAGCCCAATTGCTGCAGGAATAAATGAATCTATTAGTCCTGCATCTCGGCGGCGTGTATCTGCATCTGCAAGGAAGCTACCTGAACTGGTCATATAGTGGGTGGTCTGGATATTTATTTAAACCTTTATTTAACCAGGAAATAGCCTCATTGAGATTAAAAATCTCTTTTTCAAGAGTGTCCTGTCCAAGAAAGGCAGCAGCACAGTTAACAGTTTCAAACAGAGATACCTGACCACATGGGGGCATCATAGCACAAAGACGCTCATGTATGTGTCTGATTCAAGTCACGACAATATGCACCTCTAGTGGGACAAAGTGGTATTACAAGACCATCACCACTGATTTATGCTTCTGTGTAGCCGCTACCTGCGATGGACTGGCGACCTGTCCAGGGTGGACCCCTGCCTTTCGCTCGAAGTGAGCTGGGATAGGCTCCAGCAGACCCCCGTGACCCTGAACAGAACATAGCGGGTACAGATAATGGATGGATGGATGGATGTAGCCGCTACTCACGAAGGCTACACATGGCGCCGACGTCACTGTGGCGTTTATACTTCTGAGTTATTGTTTGAGTCTCTCTGTAATTCCACCAACAACGACTAGGCGGCAGTGTGAGTTATTTTTCTGAGTGTCCTTTTGTTTACTTCCTGTATTTCAGACATAACAACAGAGCAAATAAAGTATATGTTACATGCAATCATGTTTCAGTCACATGAATCAGGCAGGTTCTGAAGCTCGACCTGTGGTCCAGTAAAAACACTGGCTGAAGGAAGACCAGCCCAGTTCCAGTTTCAAGGGAAATGGAAGCACTCTTTACGTTGAGGCTGTGGACGACCATGATGTGAGTGGCAGTCCTATTACAAGGATTTGAGTCCTTAGAGCTGACATGTTTCTCTCTGTTTCACCCCAGGCCACATGATCACCATGGTTACTGTTAAAGGGACAGTAATTCTTTATTTTCTAAATCTGCTGTGTTTTTATTCCTTCCCATTCATTTCTCATATTATATAATAATAATAATTTAATATTTTTTAAGTTCATTTTTTTAAATGAAATCTGACAAAATTGGCAACTTATAATACACTTCCTGTATAGTCACGGATTTTTAAAAGAAAACTGACTTTTATCCTTAAAAAAAGCTAATTAAGTTGTAAAACGGTGATTTTTTTTTCTTTTATTTTCCTCATAAAATCTCAAATTTCAGAAAAACCTGCCATTGGACATAAAATTGAGACTTTTGTACTGAAATAAAAATTTTCTTCTTGTAAAACAACAAATTTTGAAAAAAAAAAAAGACTTTTTGGGGGGTGGTGGGAGGGGTCACGTTTTGTTTGGAAACTTGCACATGTTGTGATGTGAAAGATAAAGCTTTTTTTTTTTCTCTTCCAACATCCAAGACTTCTTATCATACAGTCACAAATTACTTTTTAACTTAAATTTTGTTGTTGGAAAATATCAACTTTTTGCAACATTTTGACATAAAATTACAAATGTACTATAATTTTATGTTTGTACCCTAAAATCACAAATCTTTTAGTTAAAAAAACTTTTTGTTGTAAAATCTTTGCTAAATTGAGACTTTTTGACAACAACCAGCTGCTCTCCACCTCAGTTATTCCAGTTTTAATGTCAGTTCTGAATCAAACAGGCAGTCATGTTGAAATTTCCTCAGAAATGTTCTAGTTAGAAGTTTCTGATTGTCTTTGCACGCTCTTGTGGGGGCAGATAAAATGAAGTGGTGGGCTGGACTTAAGAGTTTGGGATTCAGAAGTCCAGAGTATGCTAACAGATGTAAGTCATTAAATTGGACCTGCAGGGATTCCCGAATCCTCCCCTGCTATTGCCATTTCTACGGGTCAAAACTGTGGTTTATTCACTGCTCTGGTGTTTAACCACACAGGCTACTTGCAGAAATAATTACATTCCCATCAGCCGCTTGTACTTTGTTGTACTTTCTGTTTGTTGCTAATTAGCAAATAAATGTTAATGGTTACCATAAAGTGCTTTACAGCTGCATATTATCACTGTCACTGCAAGCATTATAGAAAGCACTTTAGCATTTAGCCTTGTTAGGCTGAACTTATGGCTGGTGCACAGTCAATTAAGGCAATGTTGAAACATCAGTTTGCCTAACCCTCTCAGTTAGTCACTGCAAACTGTTACAACTCTGTGCTAATAAGTTTTAATGGACAAATCAGAGCAGAAACGTGTTTGACATCAAACTCGGAAAGTTTTTTTTTCTTTTGCCCATATGTCTGTGCACCTGCGCAGCCGAAACAGCTGTATTTGTGTGCTGTTCACAGCAGGAGGAGGAGAGGGGGCTGATAGATGATGAGAGGACCACCGCTAGCGAGTGTCTGACTTACCAGAGATAAGAGGGAGGGTCAGCCAGAACACACATGCCCTGGTAGGGAGGGAAATGGCTCCTGGGCAGTCCCTGACCCCAGATCACAGCGGGGGTACAGGGGAGAAATGAGACGTGACTAATGGAGACACTACAGTCTGACCCTTGATCAAGCAAGAGCTGGGAGAGAAGAGGGGCGGGAGGGATGGAGCGGGGGAGATGAGGAAGAGGCGAAGACGTGCACTGAATGAGGTGAAGCAGATTGAGCTTTAGAAGTGGGGTCCAATGATTGTTTGGGTTCGTGCTGTTTATGTGTGAAGTACATGTTAAACTCAACCACTGCAGCGGCTGCGAGACAGAGAAAAGGTGGAGGTGACGTTCTGTTTCAAGTGTGTTTTATACCAGCACTCCTGGTGTTTCCTGACTCCTGCTGGAAGGAAAACCGTCCCCAGAAACCAGACATGTTTGGGCCAAATCTGGGTTACACTTGGGACCTATGGCTCAGTTACAGCACAGACTATGGGGACCAGATGTGTCCTGAAGTCCATCACTCATGGGTTTTGGCCAAGCAGCAACCATCCCACTTTCAAGTTGAAGTAGATGTAGATGTTTGTTGCAGTTCCTCGACTGACCACTAGGAGCAGGCTACAAAACAGAGCAAATCCCCATTGACCCCCATTTTTAGAAAACATGGACTAAATTAGCAACACCACATAAGATTTTGCTCTTTAGCGCAATCTTTTGACTGGTTGACAAGCGCAGTTCTGTGTAAATATTATGATGTCATCTCGTTTCTATTATGAAATAAACTATGAACCAGTGAGCAAAATGAAGTTTATAAATACAGCCTAATATCAGCCAAACCAAATGCACAGGAAAGCAAAACCTACTATGACGTACTAATCCAACAGCAGCAAGGCTAGGACGCTATCCGACTTGCAGCCCTCTGGTCTCGGCTCATGCCAGCAAGTTCATGCCAGTCCAGTACAGAGTATCTTGCTGATCTCTCTCTCTCTCTCTCTCTCTCTCTGTCTCTCCTTTTCTTGCCTCCTCTGACAAAGCCCTCTTCACTTTTTTCGCTTCCTCTGATATGACGTTTGTGGTGATCACATACGTTATAGTTAGCTTATAGCAAACTCTACATAGTAAACACTGTTACCATGGTTGTCATGTTGAAATATTATAAGCACTTTTGAGCTTCTTGTCTTTCTGTAAATTTGTTCACAAATATTGGTAGTTTGATGCCTGTTTAGTTGTGGATGTGTTTTACTTTTCTGCAATTATAGTTTAAGGCACATTAATGATTACAAAAACAGGAAAGATGAAGAGGTTTATCTGATTATGGGTTACTTCCCAATGACATCATTTTTGTAAGTATATTGAAAATAAATCAATTATTGTGTTGTTTACACCATAAAAGGGAGTTGCATCACAATAAAAACAGGGCAATTTGTGTGGTTTTTTTTTTCTAAAGAAAGAAAATTATCAATATTTGATATGTATGATTAGGACTGATGCTGGTGTAAAAGTGTTTTTTAAATAGCTTGGATACGTGTCATTTTATGTGTGAAGAGACTTTAACGCAAGTTTTTTTGAATCAAAAGGTTAAGCATATATAAATGTTTACCCGCCCCTTTGCAACATGGTTTGAGGCTGAAAACTGCTTCCTTTGGGTTGGGTTTTTTTTTTTCTGTTTGCTTATAACCACTGATGAACTGCTCTCCCTTCTAGGTAGATACAGTATTTAGAAAAGAAAAAAAAATGGTCCCACTGACCAAACAAAAACAAGCCTTCCCCCGAACTATCCATGGAAAGGAAATAAGATAATATCACATCCATTAATCAAACCAGTCTAAATGGGCAGCAGAGCTTTAAAAGTAAACAATAAAGCCTGTGTTAATGTGGGTGCAACAGTGCATTGACGGGCGAACAGTAAACACCGTCTGCATGGCGAACTAATTATGCAGTCACTGAATTAGACCTTAATATGCTGGACTGCTTAACACAGTCTGCCCACGGTGTGTTGTGTTGCCATGACCAATACTGCTGATGACAATAACTGTGGGATAATCCATGTGACGGATTACTGCAATCAGTTATACCATGTGCAATGCTGTGTGATAAAATCTGAAGTATTTTAGTTGTTTTTCAGCTCGGAAATCTCTCAAACTGAGACAATTTTCTTTTTATTTATTTAAATGTAAGGATCATAATAATCTGTCCAAAAACATTATGAAATTGTGGAATTTTATCCTTCAATAGATCTATATGAAGCCATTAACTTCAGTTAATATCTCGTCACTGTTTCCTATTATTGAAAAATATCTCCAAACCTGTAATCCCATTACTTGTGTAGTGTTACTCTGTGGTAAAATAGTAGCGAGGCAGCTATTATTGATAAGCTAAAGGTCGAATGTCATGCTTTGCAGAGTTTCTTTTTAGATTCATTCGCTCTCATTTTCTCCTCTCTTTCATCCACTTCAGTATCTTTTGTGCCCTTGCTGTCGTCTGAGAATGAAATGCCATTCTGAATTAGGGACTGAATTGGTGAGACTGATGGCTTTTGAGGGTTTCAGGAGATAGCTTAGTTGGGAGTGAAAGAATGTGTGGCAGCGTGTGCAGGACTCTTGTTTGTGTGTGCGCGCTGGATTACTGTGAAAGAGAGAGGCGAGGAGGGGTAGAGAGAGCTGTCAGACAACACGATTCATGAAAAATGCATGGAGGTTGTGGTGTCAGTTTGTTGGACCAAAAGCTGCACAGAAAGAGCAGAGACAGGATTTTCTGAACTCTGCAGCGAGCTGTCTGGACTCTCACTCACCCGCCCAGACGCTGCCGTTCACAGCCTGCAGCTCACGCCATTAGACCCCACAGCTACTTTACAAAAGCTCTTTTCAGGTTACACTGATTGTAAATAAACTCTGACCCATGCATTCCCACTATAAAACCAACAGATAGGGTCCAGAAAGGTAACGACATGTTATCCTAATGCCACAGGTTTGTACTGTATAATCTTATCAGATTAATTCAAGTCACATTGCACAACATGAAATCAGTAGATAATTAATTTATAGCATGTTACACTGTATGATTGAACATATGCTGAATCTGAGTGTATTTCAGGATCTAAATACAGCATCATCACATCATTAGCAGTTCTCTGCTAATGTGCTAATGCACTGATGACTCAAAAGTTAGCATTGTTGTCGAGCTGTTAATGTGCTTTTAAAATACATAAAACTAGAAAAGGCTGTTCTTGCGAAACAGCAGGGAGATTGCTTATCTGCTGAATAATGCACCAGAAGATACTGAAGAAAATGGAAAATTTAGCTGAAAATGAAGAGTTCAAATATTAGCTGAAGTAATTTGTTACATTAGCTGAAAGAGGACAAATTTACCTATGTTTTAAGGTATAATTTGTATATGAAAGTTGAAGGATGTGGAGGTAAGCTGAAGGAGTTTGGAGATTTTTTTTGAATTATGAAATTTGCTGAAGGAGTTAGTGTGTCAAATGCCACCTTGATATCTGCACTCTAACGGCTCCCCGTAGGAATGCATTGGAAAATCTGGAAGAAGCAAAAATCTGAATGATTTTAAAACTGCGATATTTTGAAAAACGTTTAGTATTTTGAAGATTGGAAATATTGGATGATAGCTGAACATCTTGAGATCTGTTTAAAAGTGGAATGGTTTCTCTAGCATCCAATCTGAGACAATTTCTCCAAATTTCTGACACTGCTGGTATCTGTCTCAGCCGTCTTTAGTCATCGCCCATCTTTGCTCCAGTCTCATTGTGAGATCTACCACCACTGTTTTTGAGCTACGTTTTTTTTAGCTGTTTTTGCCAATCTTCTGTCTGAGACGGCTGAAATCGTACATAGAACTTAGCTTTGTGCGCTCCAGTAAAAGAAGATCATTTCTCCTTCTCTGACTGCAGCTGGGAGGGGCTGTCTGGTGAGGACTGGTCCCATTATGAGTGACAGACTTTTGGACAGAGAAAGACTCACGGCAGACCCCCTGCACGGAGAAGAGTTGGATAGTGATCCATACTTTTACCTCAGTCCCCAAAAGTCCCTCTGACGTTGATGTACTGTATAAAGTGCTGAGTCATTCAGCAGCCAATGAGCGACTGGATCTCAGCTATATCCCGCCTCCTCTGCTGTTGATTGATGGCGCTGATTTAACACTCAATTCAGAATCACAACAGCAAATGTGAAATGCAATGATTTGAAAACAGAGGTTTCAGAATTGATTGAGAGAAAAGAAAAGTGTCTACAAAAATGTCTGAACTCTGAGTTACCGATTCTGATTTCTTAGTTACAGTATCTGAATGTTGGTTCTCTTAGTTTAGATTTTTGTTCTCAGATTTTGGGTTTTGATATGTAATATATTTGGCTCTGAATTGACAACTGAGGCACATCATTGTGTTTGCAGACACAGCTGTGGGTAAGGTTGTTACTGGGTGAAAGTCTTCTGTTCATCAGCTCTCATAAATTATTTCACTTTACACGTCCCCAGTAGATATATCACTAATAGAAAAATATTGATTAATAAAACAAATTTATCATTCCATTGTTGCTGGAATTTGAAAATGTTTCTTTACACTCATCAGTTGATGTCCCACATCAGCAAACTGTGGCTGTCATTTACAGGGAAAGCTTTTAGGCTTCAGTGTTTAACAAAAAAAGCGTGGGAGCAAAGTAAACTTCTCTCATGATAACAAAAAGGTAATTCAAAGCAAATCGAAATGAAAATGCTTTCTCTTTATTTGTCTTGTCAATTCAGCCCATAAGACATCTAACCTTGTTTTCCTGAAAATAGCAGCCTTCAGAAGCTTTTCTTTTCACCTCCATAGTTAATTTTCACTCTAAACCACTGCAACAAAACCAAGGTTGCATTTACCTCCTGTTCCCCGCCTCGAGGAAAAGAGCAGCAGAGGAAGAAAAACAGACTGTTTGTGTGTCTGTCAACTCGGTATACATTAAGATGGCTTTTCCATGTGTGTTGAGACAGCTTCGCTTAATGGACTTTGTGTGTAAAACATCATCAATGAATGGTGTGGCACAATGAATAATTAAATGCACTGCAGTTGAATGTGCTGTCAGCCTTCATTTATGCAACCTTTTCCAGAGTAAAAAAAAGTACATATA
>JBAMYA010000022.1:1848402-1878298 GCA_037176975.1 Arrhamphus sclerolepis | reverse complement strand
CGCTGACTTTCTTTTTTTTGGGTGTGGGGGGACGGGGGTTCTGGGGGGGTTCCCCCTTTGGAGGGAGTCACTGGGAAACCCCCCCCGCGTAGCCCCCCCCCCCCCCCCCCCCCAACCTCCAACCCCCCTTTCAGCTGGATCGTCATCTTCTTTTGCTTGTTTACACTGCAGGGGATTCAGCGTATGTTCCATGTCTTCGACTCCAGTTCTGTCTTCAGTTGTGCGCCATCTAAGGGCTGAAGTATGTACTGATTCTTATGCGGTTTCAGTGGCTTCATGTGGATGCTGCACCGTGTCCAATCACTTTCTTTTAGTGGACACAGCTTCGTGTTGCAGTGGTGAGGTCCAGACCTCATCACAACTGAAATGTTGTGGCAGGACCTGCAGAAATCTGTGCATAAATCATGTTTACTTGAGGTTTTATTTATTTAATTTTATGACATCATATGAAACAAATTTTTTGTGAAAAACCAGTTTATTGCAAAAAAAGGTGGACTTTCATTTAAATTTCTTTTTTTTTTCATTCCATTCATTGATCTCTGCAGATGGAATTCTCTGCAGAGAATATTCTGTTGAGAGGAATCTTCATGTCTTAAAGCAGTGACTTGAACTACTTGCACATTTTTACACATGCATTCATTTTTGCAACTTCATAACATACAACCAAAGAAGAGCAGGCCTGGAACTGCCCACCTTAGCTCAATCACTACAAGCTACTTCAGCTGGCTGGCTTAGCTTATGCTAACCTATGATGCTAACTAATGTTCCGTTACATTCATGCTGATAAAATGAAATCTGAAATCAAAAAATAAAATAAAATGAAATCATCATAAAATGATGAAATCTGTCCATTTCAAAAGCTAGCGAAAGTCGACCTGAAACAAACTCCTACAGGTCTGAAACAAGAACCAGAGGTACTCCTCAGGAATGACCACTAGCCACAGGCTTCGGCTGGTTGCTAGGCAATGCAGTTACTCTGGTCAACGGAGCATCGGTGACGGAGCAATGTTGGCTCATAGACTGGTTAGTAAACTTGCAAGGATCTTGACACGGACAAAAGGACCTGGCTGTTTCAAGAGGTCGAAACCAATGACCTAGAGACAGTCCAGCTGGTATCCGGTGGTTCGTCCAGGTTAGCAGCTTTCAGCAGTGGCAAAGATAGCCACTAGGTTCGACACCACAAGCTTATATGAGCAATCAAAGACCACTCCCTTAATTCTGCATAGATTTCTGGCTTGAGATAATTTTACCTGTTGAGGTACATATAATTTCAACCCCCAGCACAATTGTCATGCAGGTGATATCTAACTGTAGAGACTGTTTTGTTTGTTTTCTTCGGACTAGGCTATGAACGTTTCCATCTGCAGCAAAATAGGACATTTTAACATGGGGATCAATGGAGTCTGACTTGTGCCTGTATGAAAACAAAATGCGTAAAACCAAACCCACATGAAGTACAAAAGTTGGGCTGATTTCAGCTAATTTGGGCTGGTATTTCAGGTGGTATTTAGGCATCAGCTGACTCAGCAGATTTAAGAGTGTAGCTTTTTGTTTTTATCTCATGACTGAATTGCTGTGGAGGGCAAAAAGACAATAGGATGTGAGATTGTGCTGCTTTTTGTTGTTTAAGGCAAGTAAACTGCTCTGTGTTATTTATGCAGGGCAGATGGTGGCCTTTATGGCTGTCAGTGTTTTACTGCACAAAAATGACATTTCAACCAAGTCCAGTTCTTTCTTGAAACACTATGCTTTCTCTAAATAATCCTGGCCACCACAGCACACTCTCCAACTCAATTCAAGTCAGTTCTGAATAATGTATTTATTCTTTCTCTACAGTCTGACATCTGCCCACCGCCCTCTGTGCATTGACTGTCCGGTGAGGAAGAATCATCTGCTTCATGTTTAGTTTGCCTGGCTGGCATTGTGTCCATCAGATTTATTGTCCTTATCCACAGTTTTTGACAGCCACACCTGTCTGTTAAGTACCAAGCAGCATTTGACCTGTCTGTTTCTATTTAAGTAGTTTGCAGTCTTCAGGTCTGTTAGGCATGTTAGCTTGTTGTTGCAGTGACTGTCTGATAATCAATGCGACATTTACACACCATCGGTGCCTTGACCTTGTCTGGTGCAGTGACGCTGTGTCTAACAGCATTTTCCTTTGACCTGTGCTGCTCTGCTGTCATTGTTTGTAAATGTGCATGCCACCTGGAGACAAACCAATCACTGATTCAAGCATTCAGTACATACAAAGTTCATTTTCATGGTGAAGCCTCAAAACTGCAGGCTTCAGTCATGCTGCAAAAGTGGTTAAACCAAACCAAACTCCAAGAGACCAGAATCATCCATTCAATACTTCCAGGCTACAGATGACCAATTTGTGACATCATCTGATTTTTTTTACATTGTGTAGGTGACAGTCAGATTGGTGCGGCACCTGTAATAACTCGCTCTGAATACAAGTATTATGAGTAAAGTAGCAATATGAGTAAAACAATATATCATCTTCTCTCATTCAGCACTGCCGTTATGCATTTTACAAACAGCCAACAGAAATGTTACGATCATCTTTAGCTGCTCCAATATTTTTTGTCAGTTTTTCTTCTTTTTTACCAACATCATCTTCTTTTCTTTTTAAAGGCGATTGACACAGAGAGCGAAAGCTGAGCACTACTGCCACCAAGTGCTTTGGAATGGTAGTTTACATGCAACCTGCCCTGTAACCATAATGGCAGAGAGGACTTAGAAGGAGGTCGGCCTTGTTAAAATTCCACCTGCTAGTTTTACCCTGGAACTTGTAGAAACACACCTTTAGTTTATGTTCTCACTTTCTCCTGTGGTCATGAACTGTGGGTAGTGGGGGAAAGGACAACATCACAGGTGCAAATAGCTGAAATGGTCTGCGACCCACTTTTGGGTCACAACCACTGACTGTGGCGAGACAAAGTGGTTAAAGAGAGCGGCAAAGCCAGCAGCTAGCTGTCAGTCAAGCATGCCAAATTATGTCCAGGCATATGATTGGTCAGCTTTGTTGCTCAACATAAATTTATTTGATGTGGAACCAAATAAAAAATACATACAGTTGTCACGGATGTAAAATTTAACTACAGATACCAAAACCGACTTTTGTACCAGGCTGCAAAGTTGGTACTTTTAACATGGGGTCGGTTTTGGAGCCAGCACCTAGTGGGGCTACAGAATAGTGTTGGGGTTCTCTGGCAGAGAAAAAGAAAATGTTTCCTGCATATTTACATACTTTGGGATTATTGTGACAAAAAAAAATCAACAAAATAATTAGGCTGGACAGAAAGCACTGTTCTAAAATATGTTTGAGGAAAAACTGACTTGAGAGAATCATTTTATGAAATTAGAAATCTTCATTTATTTTACGTGGGATCAAAGTTGAAATAATATGAGTCAGTTTTACTGTTTTGGTTTGTTTTCTTTTTTTGCTTTATTTATTGACATTGACCTTTTAAAGCTTTTTGCTGCTCTGTCTCAAACTTTGTGTTTTGATCCAGCTCCTGCTCATCTGTCTTCTGACATTAAAGAAAACACAAAAGCATCAATTTTGAAGGAAAAGCAGGAGCCATAAACCACATTTGAGACATCAATAATGTAGGCCTGATTGGGTTATATTTCAACCTTGGACGTTTGTACAAAGACATTTTAGCTTTGCTTGCTCAATTTCACTATTATCTTGTGCAGATGAGAATCCAGTTTTAATTAATCTTTTTGTTTTTATGTTCCCCTATGGGCTCCATACTAGAATGACCCCGCAAGAACACGTACAATACTGTTTGCATGGGTAGTCCGTCCCGGTCTGTCCTGGATCTCGCTGGCGATCATGACTTGCTGTTACAAATATAAAAACAAACTGGAAAGTTGGAGGGACATGTCCCACTACCCCCAATGGAAATAACGCCTATGGTCACAACCCACTGCTGAGAATCACTGGGTCAAAGCATCTTCCAAAGAGGGTAAAGACTGAAAGTAACATCACGTAAGATTGTGCTCTTTATCACTCCCTCTGGTTGAAAAGTTGTAATTGTCTGTTACCACCGTTGTAAATATTGTTGTCAAATATTGGCCATATTACCTCATCTCCCAGCTTCTATTATGAAATAAACTATGAACCAGTGAATAAACAAAGAACTTCAGTAATACAGCCTAACATCAACCAAACTCAAACACACAGAACGTAGAAGGAGAGAAAAACATATGACGTATTCATCCAATAGCAGCAAGGCGAGGAGGCCAACCAACTAGCACCCGTCTGCTTCCCTCACCTCACACCAGCGACAGTACGCCGATACAGTTTTGACTTGTTTTACTGATCGTTCTGTTTTTCTTGCCTCTTCTGATAAAACCCTCTTCACTTTCTTCGCTGCTTCTGATATGCCATTCGAAGAGATAATGCATGTTCGATAAATTCCCCTCTGCCTAACTCCCTCTAACAAACACTGTGACGAGTGCTGTACAGCTAGTTAGACAGTTTGATTGGCAGCTGGGCATGTCTTCTTGAATCGTGTCGCACTCCAACTTACATAGTCTTAGTGGGCATAACAGACACGCCCTCAGGGTGCAATTTGTCTTGTTATAAGTTGAACTACCCGCAACGATAATTCCGTTGTGTTGCTTTAAGGGAACACTTTGGTTTCTCTTCTGTGTCTGCAGAAATAGATTAGGTTTGACATGCCCATACTTTGGAGAAGCCAAAGGTCAATGACAAAAAAAGGTGGTTTTAGCAGTCTTTATTAAATTTACCAATTATATTTTAAAAGGGGAAACAACTGCGCTGTTGTGATAGTTGGTACCAACAGATGCACTGGACACTAATGCTGAGGCTTATGCCTTTTTAAAATGTTTTCATAGCTGCAAAATGAAGGAAAGCACTGGGATGACCTTGCGGACTAAAAGAGGCATCACCATTGGGGAAGAGAAGGTTAGCTAAAAGTGGTATCAAAGAATCTTCTTTGCTAAAAGACGGACAAAGTTCCAGCCTCTGTTTCATATTTATGTGAACATTCGGGACGATAGAACAAGAGTTCAAACACAGTCGAGACTTCAACTTCCTGCTTGTTTGCTTTCTGTGCTTTCCAGCTCTCAACTCCAAAATTTTAATTAAAAGTTAATCTGATTCAGCCCTTCACTTTAAGCAAGCACCATGAATGTTTGATAAAAAAGAGTGCAGATAGATCAAACTACTCAGCAGTTCAGCCCAGAGCAGGATAAATTAATAAACACTCTGTAGCCAGTTTGTAGGTCCACCTGAGTGAAGAGTGTGCAGCATGAGGAGCAGTAAAACAAATTAATCAATATAGGGAAGAAAAAAAAACAATATTGTTTTTGTGTAATTCAGTGTAGTTCAACAGTGCCATAATAGCCAGCCTAAAATATAATTTAAACAGTGAGTACACATTATAGCTTTCATAAAAGTTAAGATTGATTTTAAGATTCAATTCAAAGAATTAAACAAGGTAAAAAGAGGTAAAACAAAAAAAATCCTGGTTATACCTACGTCTTCAGATGTACTCAATTTTCCACTTTCTTGAACTGCACTCAAAGATTAAAATCAAATATAAAAAACAAAACAACCTATTTTTCAACTCTGAGATTCCTCAGCGTAGCCTCAAGACTTTGATGACAGATTCATGAGTTTACCATTACTTATAATATGAAGACAACTTCAGACGCTTCCAGAAACTTTCAGTGGTTCAAGAAAAGTTCCTTTAAGTTCAGTCACAAAGAAAACATCAAACGCTGTGATCAAGCCGACTCTTGTGAGGAAAAGGAAGACCGAGTTCTTTCTGCTACTCAAGTTACAAGAAACACAAGAAACTTGTGCTCCAAAGAATAATTTGTTCTCAGTAAAGACCTTGGCTTGACAAGCAGGGGCAAAAGTCCCATTTCCTTTTTGAAAAAACACATTTTATGTTTACAATTTGCATCGCCCGAGTTTTGCTTGTATTTAACATTACTATATTACTATTCAAAAAATGTATTTGTGCTTACAATGATTTTTTGAAGGAAGTTTTGTCTGTGTTTCTATGAGTTGGTCCCAGGACACCACCAGGAGGCTAAATATGGGTTTTTTACACCAAAGGGGTTCCAATTCTAGTTCTGAGCTAGTGCCAGAGTTAGCACCAATTATTTGCTTTTTGACCACCAGCTGCAACGAAAGCACCAACCCAGAGCCAGGAAAACTGGTGCTACACTGGCCCCAAAACCTTGATGGGCTTACATGGAAGAACCAGTTATATCTGTGGTGAGAAGGATTCATTTACCAACCAAAACACAGTTGACTATAGTTACAAATTACAAATGTGTTGAGCTAGTAAAGAACAAATGAATGACAATGAATTAACAAAGAATGGGCTTTAGAATTTAACAGCAGAGGAGTAAAGAGAATATTGGTGTTCCTGAGCTACACTCCTGTAGCAGCGTTAGAGCAACTTTTAATGTTTTAAAACCAGCAGTTGGTGTTTGTGAACGTTCACTATTACCGAGCAGAAAACGTGATTCACAGCAGCCGTTTTAACTACGTTGAAATCTTCATGAGCAGGCGTCGGTGTTTCAGTGTCAGCGGTGGAGACCAGCTGGTGTTCATGCATCCACTCATATCAGGATAAATCACATTTCTATTTGGCCTTCAGGAATAGTCTACGTTTGGAAACGTGGTGGTCTTGAACGCTCTCTGGAGCTGGAGGGAGTGTCTCCCAGCAGGAGTTTCTGACTGAATAAAGTCTGGTGTCAGGTTCACAGCAGGTAGAAGTCCTGTTTGCAGCCGTTTGTAGCCAGTCAGCATGTGGAACTGATGGTGTTCATGAACATTTAAGCGGCATTCACAACTGTTTCAAAATTAATTTAATGCCAGTGTTTGAATCTTAAACGTTTTTTGGATGTTTTAAAATCATCTTTTGCCGTTGATGGGCCACACTCAAACCAGCAGATATAAATCCTGTTTGTAGCAGCGTTGGTTAACCAACAGCTGTCGCACATCAGTCAGCGTTCAAAAACACAAACTACAACAACACTTGGAAAGACAGACTGACGGTACTGAAACATAGTTTTTGTTTTGTTTTTTAAGGAAAACACTGCCGTCTGTTGCAGACCCTGGTCTTCTACAGAAACTCTAAGTTCAGTGAAGGAGGTTCAGCATTACATGAGACGTGATGACGTCATAACCTGTCTCTTTAGTGGATCTGTGTGTTTGGAAAAGTGAACCAGTTCTTAGAAGGATTCAAAGAACCAGGTCTGAACTTGTTCTAGCACCAGCACCAGTTTCAAGTTGGTTGAAAAGGTGCAACAGTGATCTCTGGCAGCCCAGAGTCAGCCCCCTAATGCCTGCTCTCACTGGCCCCCACCAGCACAACACCCTCCATTATCGTATCTAAAAAATGGCTACCACAATTAGCACAGCTTTGTCACCTTCACCAGACCCAGGCTCTGTACATGCAAGCTCCAGCTAGAGACAATGCTGACACCATCTCCTGTAGCACCTGGCAGAAACAAACCAACTTACCAACATGGTCCCAGACAAACAGCTTTAAATAAGCCACGCCCACTCACTTAAATAAACTCTTCCTGGATTCCCTCCTCTGAGGCCTGATTGGTGGACTTCGTCTCACCCTGCCTTCTGTCCCTCATCTTCATGAACAAAGAAAAAATACTATGTGGCTCCTATTCTTATTCTGGTCCCAAACTAACATTTTGACTCCAAGTCCACCGACTGAAATTTCTTTTATTGTCTCCCTCAAACTCTGCTTGTGTACAACCACTTCCCCCAATATTTCAACGTTCCAGCTTTAAAAACCGACGAAAAGCACACATCTATGTCTCTTCAACTGACAAAATAAGAATAAGAACACGTCTCATGGAGGAGGACCTATGATGATGCGACCCAGCTGACAGATTCTGGTTCCCAGAACGTTACTTTTTAGTTGCCTGAAGAGATTTGATCCAGGTTGTTGTACGGTTACCATGGAGGTTTTTACTGATGTTTATACGTTAGTTGAAGATTTCATGTTTGGTTCCCTGATCGTCCCTAACCTAAACCCAACCTTTGCCCAATGTCCCCTTTTGGTTGTGATAATGTTTTACTAACCTTTAAATTACCACAACAGATGTTTAAAAAAAAAAAGACCTCATGATGTTTTCATGTTCTTCACATTACTAATCTTTGTAACACCTGTCAATGAGTGTTTCTTTTTCAGACAATAATGAACATGTAAACTTTAATGACATAAACTGTTTTATTCCATGGAGACAAGTAACAGTTGGGAAAAATAAAATAAAATGAAGAAGAATTTTTAACATTTACACTCATTTGTGCATGTGTGTGTGTAAGTCTGTTGATCTTACTCTCCACATCAGTGTCAACTGGAATAAAAAGGTTAGAAACATGTTGGTATATTGTTGTCAACTTCATCAATCAGGTCAACAAAAGCAAACAAACTGCTCTTTTTTTGTAATAATAGTTGTCCATTTTGATGGACGGACAAAGACAGAAAAAAAAGCATCTGCTCATTTTATTTTAATGACAAGTATTTTAATTATATTAAACATCCATAAACTGGACAAAGCTGTTAACATATTTATTTACTAGAGCACCACATGTTTAATCAAATCCAGAACTTCAAATTTTATTCCACCATGTCCAGGAGTTAAAGTAGTTTTAAATTCTTGCTGGTACTGTTACTTAAACCCTCATGTCTCTATCACGTCATACAATTTAAAACACCAAAGTCAAAACCCAAACAAATAAAACGTTTCAGTATTTTACTGTAGGCTCATGCAGTAGGCAGGATTTAAAAAGCCTTGACAATATGGAAAAGTAAACATTGATAAACATCCAGAATACAAGTCTAAAACACAGCACGGACAGCTCAGAAACAGCTCAGAATGAGTTCAAAGGAATTTTTAAAAGGACAAAGTAGTTTTTTAGGACTGCATATAGCTAGCGGGTCTATTATCTGACCCAGAGTGGTCCTGACTGGTTCTGAATGACGGCTTTATAGCAGGCAGCCGCTCTCCCATCTTCCTGGTGCTGCGAATAGCAGATGAATCTTTTAGTGGTACGCAGTACCAGACCGTACCAGACCATACCAGACCATACCGGATCGTACCGGACCGTCCCAGCTTACTTTCACCCCAGCCATCTTGAGGACGTTGTTGCAGATCAGTGAACGTTGTAAACACACCACCAATGACAAAAACAATTCTGTTAACATGAACCTCAGACATTGCATTCATCACAACAGACAAACACAAAAATGTTGCAATTTGTTACCTTTTTCTGAGCGGTGAAAACTCTGATTTTATTCCCAAAGCAGCGATGCAGCACCTCCACCTCCAGAGACTTTTAAAGGAGTGACGTCAACCTGCGTAAGATCGACAGCTCTGGTTGGTGGATTTTCAATAGTTCACATGTCAGCCAATGGAGTTGCAGTTTGACATCCTCAGTTAGCCAATGAAATCAAAGACAGAGGGAGGGCTATAATTCAAAATACGCAGCAGGGAACACCACCACTAAAAGTCATAGCTGTACTGGTGCGATATTGTGCTATTTTGCAAGAACTTTTGAGTAGTGCATTTTTTAAATTTGTTTTCAATTCATATATTCTCAAATTTGCTTTTAGAGGAGTCGCTGCAGCAGCAGTTTGGGGGCTGGTGATTAAATGCATTGAATGCAGACACGTAGGCTGCAGAGTTGTTCTTACATTAACATCTGTTGCATCTGAATGCAGCTGTGATGAGAGAAGACGTGGAGGCAGATGTTCACTGCTGGTGAACAGTTTCACACAGTTGGTCTGTCGATGTCTCCAGGTCCAAACAATAAATTCTGACAGCATTTAGAGCCCTCTATGTGCTGACACGTTTTCAATAAAAATCTAAATTTTGATGCATAAATAAATCATAAGTGAAGCTGATGCAAATTAAATAACTTACAATCTGTAACTGAACGTGTCTATAATTTAAAATAATTCAACATGTGATTTTTTTTCTTTTGCATTATATCGATGGTTGATCAACATTTAACTTATTTTCAGTTTAAGTTGTAGGAATGTTGTGAACAGACCACATTCAACTACAGGAGAACTTTAGTTCTCCAAACATTTAGGGATCGTTAGATTTCTGAGGAACCATGTGGGAACTTTCTGTGAATTTTAGTTTTTGTCAAACTAACCTTAAGAAAACTACAGAGGAACGTTATTTGAGGGGGGTGCCTTGATCGGACGACTCAGTTCAGTTTATTTATATGTCAATTCAAAACAGAAGTCATCTGAAGGTGCTGGACAAAAAATAAACATGTCCAGACCAGTCCAGTTAACGCAGCTTAATCAAGATTTCAGAGTCTCAGGTCTTATTAGATTATAAGGACCTATCAAACAGAATCAACGAGATCAGAGTCAGAAACAGATGTGCTCAACACTGCAAGCTACAGCGCTGCAGAAAAGAGCTCGCACCGCCACCTGGAGGTGAAATTGTAGCGTGACATAACTCAGACTTCGGGACCAGTATGCGCTTGACAGAAGATGAAGCCAGTCTGGTGTTGAAAATGCTCAGGTTAGGGGAAAGATTCTGCAGACCAAAAGCAAACCAAACTGACACCCTCTCAGCAGGTGGTGTCATCTCTAAAAGAGTCACAGATGTGCACAAAATACTGGCTAATTACTCCAAGTTCGTTTGGATGGCAGAAAGGGAGCAAGTGTGAAAACACCCTGAAGACGATCTGTGATGTTGTGCGAATAATTTGCTGGTGAATTATTTGTGAGTTATTCTAAAAATCAGGGTAATACAACGTTCTGCACTCCATCTGGTTTGAGTTCAGAGGAACCATGACCCACATTACATCTGATGGAAAAAGAATTTAAAAATCTTCCAGCCTACATCAAATTCTGATGGTTTGAGAACAGACAGATCTTCATGTTTGAACATCAAGGTACTTTGGTAGTGTTCCCAATTAACCCTAAAAATTGACCAAAATCAGTCTTTCGTTCCTTTATTCAGTGCATGTAATTTCAGTAGTCAACTCTTCTGCTCCATCTTCTCACATTCTTTGAAAATAAACCAGGCCGAGCTCTGCTCCGTTCTAGATGACTCTTCAAGCGCACTGCAACACAGCCTGCAGCCAATTCTTAACAGAAGCAGGAGAAGAAGGAGAATGGTGAGAAGAGACACTACAAGAGAGCATGGGGGTGGATGAGAGGTTGGAGGAGAAAAAAGGACGACGGGGGAAGTAGAAGAGTAACTGAAGACCAGGAAGAGGTAAGAGAGGTGTATTGGTTTGGAGCCGCTGAGATGACTGGTTTGTCTCATCACATTTGTTCTCTCCTGTCAGCTTTTCCAAGCATCCGTCCATCCTGCTGAGACAGAAAGAGATGAAAGTGTGAGGATAGCTCAGTGGCCACTGAGAGGGCAGGTGAAGAGAGCTCCTGCAGGGCCAACGACGAGCAAAGCAGGCAGGGGGCTGGAGCTGGTGAAAATAGCCTGAGCTCAACTACAAGCTGAATTCCTGATACAATTTATGCCTTTCATTGGCTCCAGCGGTCCATCAGTCGCTGCCTGCCGGTGAAGCACTTACAATCAGACCTCAAGCACCGCAGGGACCCCCTTGTGGGTGCTTTTCTGGGATACACTGATCTGACGCGTTACAATGAAAGACTATTTTAAACATGTTCAGTCTCAGAAAGTGTTTTATTACTGTATTTTCATGAAGTAACTGGTGTAGTTGGTGGTGGTGGTGGGGGGGGGGGGTCCACTTGCATGCAGGCATGCATGCTCACTTTTTTTTATTAGCTCATTGTAAAATGAAAATCAAATAACTGCTAATTTGATAGATGGAAACATGCAACCTTCCAGGGTGTCCAGGGGGAGGCTGCAGCAAACCAAACCCTGTTATTTCATGAAAGCACTTAGCCGGGTTCAAACTGTACGATTTCTACAGAGATTAATGCTAGCCATATTACACACTGTAAAATTAGTAAATAATTACCTTCCAGCATGTTACGCTGTGCGAATGAACATACGTTGAATTGTGGCTACAACAGAAATAAACTTGAGTGTATTTCAGGATCGAAACGCAGCATCGCATCATTAGTGGGTTGCTGCTAATGTGCTAACGCACCAATCGCTCTAAAGTTATCGCTGTTGTAGTGGTGTTGGTGTGCTTTGAAAATAAAATAAATGAAATTAAGAAAAAGTAATGTCTCTCTTTGCTATTAGAGCTGCCGTTTCTCTGTTGTATGTGGCGCTGTTGTTGCTAGGCTACTGACTGCGTAGATGTGCTGATGTTTACGTTATTTTATGGTGCGTTCCTATTGGCTGGTTAGCTGACAGAGATGGTGGAGGCACCGACAGGCGTCACACTCTGAGACCATTCCTTCTTTAGTCATCGTTCATCTTTGCTCCTGTCTCATGAGATCTACGATGGATCATTTTTAACCACGACTGCTCATTATGAACCCAGCATTAGAAGAACAGACACACTTACTGGGTATGAATATATTCATGAAGGTTATCGCTGGATATCCTTCCAAATATGAACATGATCAAATATATTAATGAGAAACAGAGTAATGCACGTTTTCATCCATTACTGTGATGTGACCGTGATAGATAACACTAAAGGAACTAAAGGAAAACGAAAGTTGAACACGTCAACAGGACGATACAAAAAGGCAAGTAGAAGGATTTATCCACTTATTCCACTTTCACGCAGGTAAACTGAGCAAAAAAAATGTAATTTTTTAAAAAGTTTCTAAAAATATTTTAGTGGTAGTTTGACTTCTAACAGAAAATCACACTATTGAACCTGCACTCAGAGGACACGCCTCCCAGCTGCCAATCAAAGTGTACAACTAGATTCACATCACTCATCACATTGTTGCTGGATGGAGTTCGGCAGACACTAACTATCAGAGGAAGCATCTAACATACGGTTCTTCTCTTAACAGACGCTCGTGTGTTGCGCTGCGCTGAGGGACGCAGTATTTCCTGACAGCTGAGCTTCTCCACCAGTGAGGGTGCTAAAGAACACAACCATTATGTTCCTTTAACTGGATGTTGAAAGAGCTGTCAAATATGGAGGAAAAAAACTGCAAATCATCCTGCATCGGATGCATGCATTGGTGCTGGTGCAGTTGTTTCATAATGACCTGTAACTGCACAAGTCTGCAAATGACTGATTAAAGCTGCGGTTTGTTCTTATTGCCATTTTTATTTCAGTCTGCACAAACCGCTCAGCAAGAGCTCGACTACAGTGTGTCACATTTATTTGTGTAAATGCCCAGATCCTTCTGGAGATTTAACAGTCAAAGATGGACAGCGTGTGTTTTGAATATCTATTATGCCATAGGGGTGTGTGATAATTTTAAATTATGCAAGCCCACTCACTTTTGTGTTTGTTCTGAAGCACATCCAGACATGCAGCCAGACAGTCACAATTTAGCACTGAATTTAGCTCGGCTCTGACAGGGAGGAAGCAGTCGGAACAGACGTGACTCTGTTTGCTGCCCTGATTCTGCTCCATCATCTTATTTCCCCTGCTGGTCGTCTCTTATTGGAGTTTTATAAAGACAGAATGAGAAAGATCTCAGCCAGGCGGTATTAACCGTCCTGCCTGTCCTCCTCCGAGACAACCAAAGTCAACTCTCGTGCTCTCCGATTCTGCAGTTCTACATTTCTCCCCCTTCTTTGTCCTTCTTTTGTTTCATCTTTTTTTCCCTTTCTTTTCATCTGCCCCTCTTTAACTCTCCCCTCCTCCCTGGAGATACAGAGTAGTCTTATTGCAGTTTAATCTCCAGTTGAGACTCAACGGCGTGGGGCCTAAACCAGCGTGACTTTCTCTTTGATGGCGTGTCGTGGCATCTTAGAGGTCAGCTGAGTGTTTGTGTTGAGAGTTGAGCGGGTGATTGAGCTGCCAGAGTAGCCTCCAGGCACAAAATAATCAGGGAAATAAAAAAGGACTGATTTTCTTTCTTTTTTTTTTTTGTTTTCCCCACAACAGGCCCGTTCAAACGTGGTAATGCGATGCCCTGAGATATTTGAGCAGAGCCCCACAGTGGAGCTGCAGGCTAGGAGTGTGTCAGCAACCCCAAGCTTTACCTCCGCTGTGTTCTGCTTACTGTGACAAGTATTCCAGCAGGGAATCCAAAGAGATATGCGAAAGGAATAATGAGGAAAAGGATGGAGAGAAAAGGTGGAGTGCAAAAGAAACACTAAAGAGACTGAAGAATCATAGGAGGTAGAAAGAAATAATTCTAAAACAAACATCTGACATCCAACATTAACTTCAAACCTTCATATGCTGAGTAAATTAGAGCCAGGGTCTTTAAAATTTCCCACCAGTGAACAAATTTCGCTCTTGTATATAAAAATCTTCTTTGCTGCTCAGCTGTTCCCTTCAGCCAATCACTGGTCTCCGTTTAACCCTACATCCATAAATGCCTTTGCAGTTCCAACCTCATCACCCTCCTACAGACATACTCACTCTCCCTCCTCTGTTCATGTCCAAACCATCTCAGTCTGGCCTCTCTGACTTCATCTAACATGTCCTGTCCCCTGATGTCCTCATTCCTGATCCTGTCTGTCCATCCTCACTCCCAAAGAGAACCTCATCAATTTAACCTCTGATCGCTCCAACTCAGTGCCATGATCTCTAAACCATACAGCATCGCTGGTCTCACCACCATCTTCTACACCTTTCCTTTCATTCTTGCTGATACTCTTTTATCACACTTTTCTCCAACCTGCTTCTTCACCTCTTTTCCACTCTCTCCATTGCCCTGGACTGTTGACCCTAAGTACTTAAATTCCTCTACCTTCTTCATCTCTGCTCCCACTGTTTGTGGGACCGTGTCACCGTTCCTCTTGGGTTCCTCTCATTCACACACATTCTGTTGTGTCTCTGCTAATCTTCACTCCTCATCTTTCCAGAACATACCTCCATCTCTCAGGATGTTTCTCCACCTGCTCCCACTATAGATCATCTGCAAACATCAGAGTCCATGGAGATTCATGTCTGACCCCGTCTATCAGCCTGTCCATCACCATAGCAACAAGAAGGGGCTCAGAGCTGATCCTTGATGCAGTCCCACCTCCACCTTGAACTCCTCTGTCACACCTCACCACTGTCTTCCAGCTCTCATACATGTCCTACACCACTCTGACATACTTCTCTGCTACTCCAGACTTCCTCACAGCTTCTCTGTAAATATTAGTAAACATTGCATCTGTAGTACTCCTGTAGTACTCTTTCTTGTAGTACTCTTTTCTGGCATGAAACCATACTGCTGAGTTATGAGTCTTTCCATTTGCAAGTTTCGTCTAACGTAGGTTTTAGTTCAGATGCCCTTCCTGCCACAACCTTCTGCATTTATTCAGGCTCAAAGAAGACACTTAAGGCATCATAAAAATAATCAATATTAACTTTTCAGATGAAACTGAAACTGAAGGAAACAAAAGCTTCAGTGGAAAGTACTTTGTAATGACTTTATAAAAAGATTGTGTTTAAGATAGCTCCTTGCCTACTGGAACTGTGTTGCAACAAAGTGTCTTTTAATGGAGCTTCTTTCCGGGCTCTTTGAACTTACTTTCATTCCTGGAGTCATGTGAGTGCAGGCCAGCGGGGGGTTGGGAGGGCCGGTCAGTCACACACGGCATGGCACCACTCAGCTTTAGTGAGTGCTCTCTGTGCCTTCAAACGGTTTCACAAACTGCCATGAGAATGTGTGGATGAAACAGGACTGAATGAAAGTGAAGGAACAGAGCTGGGGAGAGCGCCCAGCTGGCTGGATGAGTGGCAGCCAAGCAGTTGGTCAAAGAAGCAGGTGATGTCAATAAGTAATGCTGTTTACTGATTTAAATCATGTTTGCACTTTATCTGCTGTACTTGGTCTGGATTTTTCATTTTCATTTCTGGAATTATGTATTAGGATGGTGTCACTGCCTGATGCGAAGCACTGCCAGACCAGATTAACGTCAAATCTAAACTAACTTCGGGTTCAGGCAGGTTAGTGCAGAGTAGAGAGCTGCGATGGATCCAGTCGGACTTGAGGCAAATCTCACGAGTAGCAGTTTTTACAGATGTGAATAGGTGGTAAAAATCCAAAAAAACAAAACTGGCTTTGATATATCGCTGGTTTTAATGCGATAAAGGAGTCAACAATGAGTTTCTGAGAAGGACTGAAGCGACTCTTCGTGGGACAAATGCAAAGGCAGATGAGTATGTTGATAAAACTGTGGGTGGAATCAAATTTGATTAGTCTTTTATTTTTCTCATATTTGTTTATGTTTTTCAAACTTTGAGACATTAAATCAGCTTTTGAGACCACAAGTTAGTATGTGCTGATTTCCCCTGAACTACTACTCTACAACAACTGTATGTTTCTTCTGGGAAAGCTTCCAGTTTACTATAGACCAGTGGAACTGGTATACTGGATCTGAGGGTTTTAGAACCCCAGGAATGTATGAAAGAACATAAAAGTTAGAAACTAAAGATAAGCTAAACCATCCAGAATAAAGATACCTGATGCGTTGAGAGCTCCGGGTTAGATTATCTCCAGAGGTATGAGTCACTCCTTTTTAAAGTTTTTGGAACGGACCTTTTTAACTTGATTGATGGGTCATCTGTCAAATCCCCATTTTCATGAGAAGAGGGCACTGGTGCATTTAAAATTTGACATTCATCGACTGGGTAAAGGATAGGCTGAGAGACACGAGGAGTGAACGGGACTTGATCTGATTTTTCTGTCATTTGCTCTGACAGGATAGGACGAAAAGGTAAGAAATAGACCTGATAAACGACTTTCCCACACCTGTCATTAACAGGTGTGTTGCCCAGAAACAGTGACCTAGAAAAAATAGATTTCAGACGACACAAACAACTCAATTTACAAGAACATCTACTTTAGGAAACCACAAGGCTAAATCTATCCAAGCAAACTTGGTCTCTGATGCCTGTCAGTAAAACCAAGTTTTTAAATGGTCAGAAGAGCCACCTCCTGTCCAGTCAGAGCTGCCTCTCCTCTTTTTTACTTTCATTCAGCTCACCGGCTACTTTTCCATAGAACATAGCATTTAGCAGCAGTTATCAGGTCAACACCACGAATACCCGTCTGCCTGTATATTTAGATTTATCATGACAACACAATCAACCCAAAGCGTCAGCGTTGTGTCTCCGTATTGTACACAGCAGTGTAAGCGCAGTACACCGTCTCACCCTTCATGATGACGTGCAAACATGAAGAAAGGTTATGCATTATTTCATTCCTACCAGGGTCTTCAGCTCAGCAAAGATGGTCATTCTGCTCTCTTTACCCCACTTCATCGGTGTCCAAATCCAGTCCTCAAGCTCCACTGTCCTGCATGTCTTATGCGGGTTCACACTAAGATTTTTTACAGTTGCCATCATAAAATCCAATATTGTTTGAGGCGAGGACCCAAACGCAGGAGATGAGGGAAGCAGGAGTAGCCTACAATGTCTTATTTGCAATACTTCAATTGAGTGTCCAAAAAAACAAAACAAAAAAATCATTACTAAACAGAAGCAGGACAAAGCAGAAAGACAGTACAGGCCAGCAGGGAGGGAGAAAAAGACAAGACAAGAGCAAGAGACACAGGTGGAAACGATTTGGAGAGATGGGACGAGGGAAGTAAAGTAGAACAGACAACAAACAGCAAGTAAAGTTACCAAAAACAGTAAAGGACAGAGGCACAGAAACAAAAACACAAGACAAGACTCAACATCAAGAAGACTGAACAAAATCCAGACCATAGTGTCTTCCCTCGCTGAAAGCTCTCTTAAACTAATGCTGGATTCACAGTCTTTTAGTCTTTTAAGATTAATTCAACTCACATCTCAAGATGTGAAATCAGTAGATAGTAACTGATTAAACATACGTTGAATTGTGGCTATAAAAGAAATAAATCTGAGTATTTTAGGATCTAAACACAGCGTCATTAGCAAGTAGCAGCTAATGTGCTAATGCACCAATGACTCAAACGCTAGCGTTGTCGTTGTGGTGTTGGTGTGCTTTGAAAAGAGTTCTGTTGTTGCTAGGTTACTGTGCTGCCGCCTACCTCTATTCCGAGGCTGCAGAAATAGTACAGCGTGAACCCAGAATGAGACGTCTTCCTGCCAAAACGAAGACTGGTTCGTTAGCAGACTTGTGCAGATCTTGATTCGCTGAGGACTGGATTTGGACGCCCCTGCTCTACTGGTATTGGTCGTTATTGCTGCAATTATAATAGTGCTCCTTCCATGTCTCACAAGAAGATATCTCTGAATTTATTTTTCCTCTTTTTATTGGTCTCCTAACTGGTTTAAGCAGATGTCTCCTGGTTCTGGTTCTGGTTCCAGTCCTGTATGATGTAACGACTGTCACCTTGTGCTTGCTGTGGATGGGGGACAGCACCAGAGTGATGACTGGTTTTCGTAGCCAGGGTGTTTTTACGAGCTTTTGAAATTCAGATTTTACTGGAATAAACAGAATTAGAACTGAAGTTAGAAAACTGGAGTCTAACTGGGCAGAATTGTGTTTTACTGAGTGGACTGGCTGAACTTTCTTTGCTTTCTGAGTAGTGCCTGGATAAGCCACATTCTTTTTATAATATTGCATCATCTTTGTCGGTTTGTGTGAATTGTTGCTGTGGTGCTTTTATTTCCCCATGTCTTTGGTTTATTCATTGTTCCTTCAGCATTTCTGTACTTAGATCGGCAGTGGACCAAACATGCGACCAAACGTTCGACACAAAGGCCACTTCATTTGAATGCACACCATCATACCTGACATTTTAGTCATGTTAATATAAATGCAGGAAAGGGAACAACTATGTTTTCAGATCTGCTCTGACTAAATCAGAGAATCTCTGAAACAGAGACACATCTGACAGGATGGTTCGTCTGACTGACATGGATACGCCTGGATGGATGACTGCCCTCTTTAAACTGAGCTTTACATCAGTGAGGGACAGCAAAGACTGCAAATGCAGGCTCATCTTCATCTTAATTGCTTTTATTTTTAACATCCTCTTTAACACGACTGCTGGGAAAGAGTGCAAATGGATCAGAAGCTGATTTCTTTTTTTGATTTTTTTTTTTTTTTTTTAATACAGCAGAATAAAACTAGTCCTTTTAGTCTTTGATCCTACAAAGTTCTCTCATGGTGACGTGTACTTGAGATAAACTTAAAAACTGGGTACAACTTTATAATCCACAACCCTGAGAGGAGGGAATAAGAGGCGAGTGCGATGGGAATAAAAACATCAGGACATCCAAATTTTTTTGCAAAAAACATGTTTAATCTCTTCTTGATGCGTGTCTATTTACATGTAATAAATCTGCAAAATAGGAAAGAGCAGGATATTTACACAGGCGTGAAACAGCCAAAACCTGTCACAGCAGCTTCAAATCTGAAACTCTTAAAAAGGTATCATAATTCAGAAAGTATTAAAACTCCAAAGTATTTCTTTCCTTTCTACCTCTCTTCTCTTTAATCTGTGAGAAAAGGTGTTTTTTACGTCTCTGAAATGTACTTTAATCAAAGCAAACTGTGTCGGGGTGGAAGCTGGAGGAGCCGGAGGGACGAGGAACATCCGAGCGTTTATGTTGGGGGTCAGAAATGACGGATGACGGCAGGTTTTAACGCTGGGAGGTGAGGAGGCGTCATACTGGGAGGTTCAGCCCGTCACACTGACGCACAGTAGAATTTAAAGTTGGCTCTCAAAATGTCTCACAATTTGTGCCAGTTTCTGGGAGATTCTACATTTCAGGCATCTGTTCCACAGATATATAAAAGATGTCATTTGGTCAGAACCACCTTGGATTTGTGGAGCGACTTTAAAAGCAATTGAGACCTTTAATGACGAGCATGTCCTCCGAGTAGTCGGTGAAAACAGCAACACCTTTGTTTCTGTGGAACTCAGAGCCTTTAAAACATCTAAATGGACACATTACATAGAAACTGAGACTGAATCAGGCTGTAAACTTGTTAATTTCTGCCTTAAATCAGACCATGAAGCTTGTATTGATTCCTCTTTTGGAGCTAAGTGACCATTTTAGGAAGTGGGATTTTTGACACTTGCATGAAACCTAGCAGCTTAAATGATAGATGGGAGGTGGAACTAAAAATAAGTGAAATAAATAAGACACAATCAGTGATTTGTCTGGGTACGCCAAGCGAACAGGCATATTTTCCCCAAACAACTGAGTGATAGAGGGCTGCTTCACCAGAAGGATTCTGCTTCATGCAGTTGGTCAGTACATTTTTGTGAAACCAAGCGCATCTTTTACAATGTAGTTGAACATTTCCTCATGAGCTGCACCACATTCTGCATCCTTTGAAGATCGGACAGGATTTGAGAAAAAGGAGCCCTCTAACACACAGTAGATACTAATGATGGATCTATTTTAAGCCAAACGACAACATTTTGTCAACCAGATAGTACTACCTAAACTTAATGAATAATTGAACACGAAAGCCAAAGTAAAGGCTGATTTATGCTCCTGCGTCTGAAACCACGACGTAGCGACAACGTTGGTGTCAACTCTACTTCGAAGGAACATATTCTCCAAATGTAACTTTGAGTTATGTCGACTGCAAGTAACATGATTGGTAGATTTGTTTGTTTGTTTGTTTTTCTTTGTTTTAGAATTTCTGGCCACTAATTCTGAGACGTTTTCAAGTCGGGTAGAACGATAGTTTGCTGCAATGTCTGTAAAAACTAACATTTATCAGCAGCGACTGTTGTTTGTTAACAAATGGAAACTGCTGTGAGCTACAGCGCTGCAGAAAACCTACACTGGAATTACAGAGGGATGCAAAAAAAACAAAAAACGGTTGAGTATAAATGCCAGACAGCGTAGTTGTGTGTTGCCAATGTGAGTAGCTGCTCGGCTGAAGCATAAATCAGGCTTTAAAGTTCCCAAAGAAAGCCTGAAAAAATTAAAAGTGGCAAACTGTAGTCAGATATGTGCAGAAAAAAAAGAGCAAGCATCAAATTCCGTAAACTAACAGGGCAAGATTCTTGAACATTTGCATCCTATCATGATTTTACAAAACGATATTAGCATATTTCACAAAAATTGTATTGTTTGTATAATTTCATAAATATTACTCTGTTCATTTTAGATGTGAATCATATCCTTTATGTATGCAGAAAAAAACATTTCTATATACCAAGAGGCACATTGAGGACTTGTCATCGAGAGAATCTCAACCTTCACGCTTCTTAACTGTTTTTGTTTTCTTTTGTTCTTTTCTCTACAGATAAAAAGAAACTACCATGAGGTGCCAAGAGGACCTTCAAAGCCAATGGTGCTGCTTCATTTCATCTTCATACCAGGCCATTTTTTTTTATATTTAACCCCAGTGAGACAGAAAACGAGAAGCACAGAGGTAAGAAGCAACAGCACCAAAGACCAAGTCGGTCGTACCTTGACATCTTGTAAGTATTTTTTCTTTAGTCCTCAGAACATTAACCAGGGCCAAGCCCCGTTACTGTTTCAATATCAAAGTCACCTTTACACATCTTCATCAAAAGAACAAGTGAACACAGGTCCAACATCAATTCAAAGGTCCACATACTCAAATGCTTTCAGTCATTGGTTTAGACTGAATGAGTGCCTGTACATGGAAGAAGCAATGTTTAAGTTTCACCATACAAGAAATGAAAACTTCTAGACGGGAGTGTGGAAATGGAAAATGTGTTTTTTTGTTTTTTGTCTTGGAAGAACTCAAAAGGCAGGTGATCAATAATTTCCTCTCACTGAGTTGTGTGAAAAAGCTTTGGTCATCTCGCTCTGCATGTTGTTTTACCCTGTGTAGATCAGTGGTTCAAGTATCGGCGCACATACAGAGCGTTTTTATTATGTCCGGACACGTTTGTGCTGTTGAGTTTAAAAATGTGGAGTCTTGGGCCATTTTGGAAACTGTACTGAATTTTCCCTAAATGTAGTATGTGAACGGCGCTAAAAAGCCCTACGTGGTGAACTACTTCCAGCAACATTTCCGGTGTGCAACTGACCCGTCTACCTCGCATACTGCATCCTAGAACGCACAGACTGCTTACGCTGTAGCATATACAATTTGAAGGTGTCATTTTATTTACAAATAATCACTATGCAGCACATAGCGTATGAGACGTTTGGTTTTAAAAAAGCCGTAGTGTGAACGGCAGGCGAGTCTCCAGATGAGAGACTTGAATATCAGCTGGGTTTAAAAGCTTTCCAGAAACATCCAAACTTGATCAGAGCTGATGGTCAGACTCGGGTTTTCTTACTTGGCTGCAGGAATAACTGAGGTAACAGACTCATTTGGGCCAAATGTGGGCCACTTTTTGCCACTTATGGGTCAGTTTATGGGCCAAGCATGTCCCCAAATTAACAAGGCGGGCCAACCTTAGGTTTTGGCAGGTGGTGTATGAGCCAGATGTGGCCCAAACTGAATCAGATGGTGAGGATATGGCATATGGCAAATGTGGTGAATGCCTGAAGAAACGAAGGAATTGGACCACGTTTGGTGGATTTGTAGTTGAGCTTAAACACTCGCCTTGATTCAATGCGGTTTTGGACCAAATATTCTTAACGATCTGGGATATGTTTGACAGTATAGATGCATTAAACGTGGAGAAACGGGCGTCTCCCTGAAGAGTCTATAGACGAAGAGCAGAATGATCGATGTTGGAGGTCATTTCCCCAAAAGGTACGAATCTTAGCCGACGTTCACACGTTCTGGCCGCAGTGACCCATCTGGCATTCTGAGCTCTCCTGCTCTAAGATGATCTCACCAACATGTCTTTTGTTGCTACTGATACTGAAGTGGCGCATAAACATTAAAGGGGTCTTGTAATTACGAACGCGAGCATCAAATCAGACCTTTGCTAAGTCCGGACTACCAGACATGTGGCTTGTACTGTCAACGTAAGTGTTAACGTTTATGCTCGACTCTTCAACATTTCATGTCGTAAAACGTCTGTTGACCGAACAGTTCGGGACGCAACTGTAGCTCCTTTAAGGTGTTGGTCACATGTTCTAGACTGTTGGCTGCTGATCTTCTGTTGGAACAAACCATCTAATTTCCTCACTTTAAACGGATTGGCACGTATTGAAAATGGAGCATAATTATTTGAGACTTAAATCACCTTCGTTCATTAAAAGTCTTCATTATTAGATTTGTAATTTTGAAGCAGCTGCACATGAAACTCTCAATCTCTCACTAACACAGAGGACGTGGCTCAACTTTAAGGATTACATTCAGCTTTAAAGATGTAACCCTTTGAGTGCATGTTCACATCTTTGATACTACCAAAGTCATCTAATTTGGACTGAGGACTGAGGAGGTCCTGACCCTCAATGGTGGACTACAAGTTTGAGGGAAGCACTGCAAGGACGGAAGAAAAACTTCTGGTTTTTGAGGTACTGGTAACTGTGTGCATGTGAAACGTAGAGGAGCCGTCTCTTAGTGATGGATTTATCTGGTCTGGTGCTCTGTGTCTTGTGACAAGACAGATGGCCTCAGAATATTTTACCCTTGATTTTTATAGACTTTCAACCTTTTGTCTCCATTTTCCAGCCCTCCAAGAAGTGACGTGCAAGTGTTTCAAAGAAGAACGTGAAAGACACTAAGCAGTAAACCCACATCTGTGGCGTTGATTCAGAGCTGAATGTGTTCCGAATCAGAACCCAAAATCTGAGAACCAAAAGTGTAACTGAGAAAGACGGTTTGAAAACAGAAATTCTGGGTTTTGATTTGCAATCCATTCGGCTCTGATTTGATGCCATACACTTCTGACCACAGGGGGGCGTCCAGAGCCGCTGCGCCCTCACGTGTGCAGATGTGGCGTTACTACATAGAGTGCCTTTAAGGACTGTGTGACTTTGAAAGCAACGAAAGTTGATGTGCTCCAGCAAAACTGCACCAGGAAAACATTTGGATTTTTTTTTTTCTTCCTTTAGACCCCAATAAGACCACAAAACAGAAAAAGAGAAAGGCTTTAAACTTGTACAAAACACTCACATATGTCAAGCTACATTTCATTATCTTTTCAGAAACCACATTCACATTTCAAAAAAACAAAAACAAAACAAAAAAAAACAAAACAACAAAAGAGAGGCCCTCAAGTTTTCTTTTCTCCAGACTTGAAAACCAAAAACCAACAATACTGATTCACTTTCTTTTGCACAACAAAACTAGAGTTCATTTTGGAAGTGGAAACTCCAAATAAATGGTTTCATACGAGAGGGTGGAGGTCTAGAAAACACGATCAAATGAAAGCCGTGAAGCAGCACAGCGTGCCAGGGATCTGCTCCCGCAGCGCGAGGCAGACGTCCACACAGACGACTTTTGTCTTGACCTAAATCAGCTGACCAGGATGTATTTGGTTTGTCCAAAACAAACACAAAAGCACTGTGGGTTGGTTGGCTTCCAGATATTTCTTTTCCGACCTCTCGAGCCAAAAATGTCGCACACAATGGCCCCAAGACCTCATGTAACATAGAAAATGCCTGTATTATATATTTATCTTTTCTTTATTTTTCTTCTTTTTTTCCTGTTTTTATTTTTAAGCCATTTACCTTTTTTTTTTTTTTTTTTAAACTCTCGGTCACTAAGCATGACAACATTTTTCATAATAGCACATTTCATCTAACAAAAAGAAGGTTTTTTTTGCACTAAACAACATTCAAAGTAAAACATGGCACAAGACAACTTTTTCCTTGTGTTTTTCATAATTTTTCATCATCTAGGAAATATCAAAACTTCTGAAACATAGCTTTTGTACATGGAAATGGAAAACTTTTTTCAACTTTTCATTTGTTTTAAAAACAAAGGGTTGTATTTATATATCTATATCTATCTATATATATATATTTATATATATATATATATATATTCATATATCCTCTTCTCTCTTTTGATTTAGCTTTGTTGTGCAAATTCAGCAGTAACACAAGTGGCACAGCACTGGGGAGAGGAGGCAGGTGGAGGAGAAAAGAACGGAATGCGATGACGAATCGAACGCAGAGTTTCGAAACTGGCCGAGAGAGGACTTCCTTCATCCTCCTTCGTGGTCGCCGTCCTGCTGAAGCGTCTCAGAGAAAACTGAACCTCTACCAGGTCTGTGGCGGCTCTCCCTGACTTTTAAACCTCCAGCCCACAAAAAAAGAAAAGAAAATCCTGGATTTCTATTGGCTCGCAGTCTGACCCAAATCCTCGGCAGTGGAGAGACACCAGCTGGTGGTCCGCATCTTTCCTTGTAGTGTTCTTTTTTGGTCACCTATGTGAGCTCATATCAGGTTGCACTGGATTTGGTTGATCGCGGTCATATCGGTGGCTCAGAGGAGAAGAGGAGGAAGAAAAAGAAGAGGACGGAGATGAGAAAGAGGCCTCTCTCCAGTGTGCTGCTGCTGCTGCTGGACTCGTGCGTCCTCGCAGTCTTTTCCCACTCCTGTAGGTTGCAGTTTGCAAGTGTGATAACAACAGACTTCAAATGTCGAGGGTCAAAATGTCACAGGGCATCAAAGGTTGTCTGGGGAAGGCGTGTCGGTTAGCCAGTTCCGCACTAGTCGGGGTGCGTGGTTGGCCGGTCCTCAGCTGGCCAGGGCCATGGTATCGATGACTTGCTCTAGCTTGCCACGTAGCCGCTGTCGGCGCGACTGTTCGTCCTTCTGTAGTGCTGACAGGATCTGGACACACAGAAGGAAAGGCGTTACTTGAACCTGGAGCCAAGGACCCGGTGAGCAGCTTCAACTGCAATTCCCCCCAAAACACAGAAACCCACACAACGTTCACGAGAGAACATTAAAACAAATCAGATGTCTGTTATACACAAGTAGAAACTCGTATGACGCAGGTAAAGATGCGATAAGAAGTTACCTACTAAGATCGCCTCTAAACTGTCGTAATGCTTCATTACATTTAAAACAATAAATGGGAAGAAGAATTACAGACTGAATTTTCAGAGAGTGTAAACTTATTTTCAGAGGGAATTTCTTCAGATTCCAGACCAGATGGTCTCAAACTCCAGTCCTCCAGTTCCGCTGTCCAGCATGTCTTAGATGTTTCTCTGCTGATTCAAATGAACGGATCGTTAGCAGACTTGTGCAGACCTGGATGACAACCTGATGCTGATTCATTCATTAGATTGGATCAGGGAAACCTCTAAGACATGCAGGACAGCGGCCCTTCGGGACCTGAGACCGCTGTTCTAGACGTTTCTTTATCACTCCTCAAATTAAAATTCAACAGACTGGAATACAACAAGAGTCTGCATGAATCAGTGTCAGCCGCAGTATTTTCTGGTCTTGTTTCAGAAAACAGCCTTTCTGGGCAGCATTATCAGACTTCTGGACTTCATCTTAAACCCAGACCTTGTATTTGGGACGGATCCCAGAAGGAGGAAGTAGGGACGGAGACAGTACCGCCTCAAAATAATGACAAGCCAGTACGAGGGCCACACCCAGGAAATGGTTAAAAAGTGATGCCATCAAATCAAAAATAATGGCTGGACGTTATGACGGACTTTTCATCTGCGACTCAAAGCAGATGACTTTGAAGAAAACTGGAGAGAAGACGTTCAAAGACAACATCTGGGTTCTGGCTCTGCCGTTTCTTTTAAACGGTGAAAAGAGAGAAAAAAAACAGAGGAAATGTACCATCTGAGGAAATAAATTAGATCATTCAGAATTTGGAAGCAACAAAACAAAGCTGGACAGTGTGATGTGTTCTGCTGTGCAGCATCTCCTCTCCTCTGAGACTGAACTGTTCATCAGTCTTCTTTGTTGTCTTTTGTACATCATGATGTCCCAAATATTTGTAGTTGTTAAGATGGTTTGGACCGCAGGCAGGACAGTTCAGCACCTTGACAATCTTTTAAGCAATGTAATATCAAGCTTGGCATCCTCTCGCTGAAAAAGGCAGGACGATGCCATTTGCACATCTTTTCCAGATGTGGTTGTGTGATGACACTCATGTCATGGTCTCTAGTTTCTGACAGTGCTCCTGAATGTGGTCTGAAGATCCTAAACATCCACTACTGGGTCAGAATGTTTCATTCCCAGTCGTGTCACGAACCTGTTAGTCAGTCAAGCTAACTAGTTGATCATCCTCCAATTATTTATTTTCAGAACCGCTTTAGTACCAAATTCTCTCTTTTTGTCGTTCATGCCATAAAATTCTAAATGAGCAGCTATTTTACATGAAATGTCAACATTTAATGTTTTCTGAGTTCCATTGTCGATAAAATGTGCTTTTTGCAGATTAGATGTCGACTGCGTTTCTTTTCCCCAGAATCGTGGTTGTGCTATGATCCTTCACCACTAATGCTCACATCCACTCTCTCCAGCAGAAAGAGCGCTCTGATGCTCATTTCCATTCACCGGTTAGCAATTACAATTACACTGATGCTGACAACGTGGGCCGGGTTGGCAGGGCAGGTGTGAAGACTGGTGGGATGTGTATAATTGCATGTTAATTACCACTGAGAATGTGTATAGGAGCCTGCACGCTTGTTGTCCGACTGTGTTATTTCGCATGGCATGAACAGGAGGAGGAGGAGCTGCTGCTGTACAGTATGTGGGACGCGTGCATGCGCATTAGCTAGTATATGTGAGCATGCTTAGCCCGGATTTGTACATTTGCACTCGTGTGTGGAAGGTCAGGGCATGTGTTAGAGGCGACGGGGACCTGCAGCTGCCTGTGTCGGGATAATAGGCTGTAATGACGGGGAGCAGTTGGCTTGAATGGAGCCAGCTGCAGCGCCAGCAGAGCCACTGTAATACTGCAGCAGGAGGGAGGAACCACATCTCTGCACACCGTGCATCCAACACGCAGTTGCAAAAGGTTTTGAAGTTATGGCGTACAGCGAAGACTAATTCATAAGAGGACGTCCCTTCCTCCTACAGGCTCCATGAAAGCAAAAACCCAAATCAGCTTGTTAGTAGATTATATCTTTTCTTATTTTGGAAAACAAGAAATTCTGCAGAAACCCCCCAGAAACTACTGGTTTTCTGAGTTATTTGGCTATAAAATCTGACCTGATTTTCGTTTCAGCCACAGTAACAGAAGATCCGACAGATGCGCTGAAGCTGATCACAGCAACATTGAGACTTTCTCATCTCTTCACTGAAGACACTTAAAGTAAGTGAACCCAGGGGAGTCAGACTCTTTCATCCTGGGCCACGACATCTATGTAAGACTTCCCGCTAGTTTCTGGATAACGGCCGATTTTTCCCACGACTGCACGTTTCATCTGAGACAGCTGAAACTGTGAACCCGGATGAATAACCCGGACAGGCTCCAGTAGATCCCCGTGACTCTAAACATGAATCAGGAGGAATGGGTGATGGATGGAAGGACTGATCTAGCTTCATAGACGCAGAGGCCATGAACTGTCCTTCCTTCTCATCCACAGACAGCAGCTTCAGAGGCTGACCAGACACATGCGCTGACTCCTGATACCGCATGTAGAGACTAATACAGCAGCATCCAGGAGACACTTTGTTTTTATGCCGTTTAACTCAGGCTGGCTGATGGGGGCCGAGGGTGGGCACGTGTCAGAGCGCAGGACAGCAGTTGAGCATAAAAACCTTCAAATGCTGTTCCCAATCTGAAAAAAAAAGCGCTTCCGCTTAAAGATGTAACTCCATGCACGCTGATTAAGCACAGTAATTTGACACCAAGCAAATATATCCCTATCTAGTCATTCAGTTCACTTACTCTTTCTGTGGTTGGAGCTGGCAGCGACCATGAATAAGTTTAAAAAAAATAAAATAAAATAAACTATTTATGGGATCTGTTGGTTTAAATTATGATCATTCACACATCACGTCTTATAAATGATGTGGCGCATGAGTTACATTTATAGCTTCAAACGCGGTTTTTCTTTTATGATGCTCACGTTGTCTATATTCAGTTTCCTTCGGGTTGCCTAGCAACCTCGTGGAAATAACGGCGCACGCAAAGCGCCAACGCTATTGGACTTTTCATGTAGCTCTAAGCAAGAAAACGTATGTGACAAATTTCAACAGTATTCCATTAACAGATTGCTCACAAAGGTCTGAGCTTTAATCAACAGGCTGCAGCTGCTGCACAGGTCTTCAAGAAAAAAAAAGACTAATAAATTCTGTTAAGCTCCATTCAGTTCATAATGTTATGAGCTCATGTCTTAATGTGCATCCTAATGATGGCGATACCTTCCAGCCTGCACCGATGCAGACTGATTATCAGTGTAATTGAATTAAAATGACCTCATGGTATTAGTCAAGACCAGTAAAAGGAGTGGGAGACAGAGCACATCTGTCTAGCGAGTAATTACAGCGTTCTCGCCTCCTTTCTGTCTGATTGTTCCTCATAACCAGAGGCCGCTCACCTCGTCTTTGTACTTGATGATGTAGGTGTAGATCTCGTGCAGCGCAGACATGCTGTTGAACTGGCTGAGGTGCAGGCGGGACTGCTCCGCCAGGTAGGCACTCATGTCCTGATCGCTGATGGCCGGCATGCGGGAGATGTCCGAGTAATATCTGGAAGAGAAGTCAGTTTTATGCATCAGCCAGAGGTTTAGCTCCGTGTCTGGACCAACAGTCGACTTACTGGACATCAGACACGTTCAAGTCTTTGCTGAGTAAACGATTTCACGATTTCAAAGACGACTCAAAACCAGTTCAATGTAGGAGGATTTATTGATTTCTAAGTTTGAAAACAGCGTTTAAGCTATGGTCCAGCTGAGGTCCAGCTGCAGCCTAGGTCAAAAAGGTGGACCACGTCAGTCCAGTTCTGAGGTCTTTACACTGGCTGCCTGTCCATCAGAGGATAGACTTTAATGTTCTGATGCTGGTCTATAAAGCTCTGAATGGTTTAGGACCAAAATACATCAGTGACCTGCTGACACCATATAAACC
>JBAMYA010000022.1:1806065-1848302 GCA_037176975.1 Arrhamphus sclerolepis | reverse complement strand
GTCAAAGCCTCTGTTAACCCAGTCTGGCATTCTCACTTAAAAATGGATAGAGCCACCTAATGTGAGTGAAAAAAATAAACTTCCAAAATATTCTTATGTTGTGAGATTTGCATTTACCTTAAATAACCAGAACTTATGTGGATCAGAAGATGAGTAGAAGATGCTTCGATGCCAGATGACAGCATGTTGCACAAGCTTCCTTTATGTTTTAGACAATTTTCCAGCATGGGATTGTTACAGTAAATCCATCCATCTTAAATATTTGTTGATTATAACATCATCATAATTCATTAAAATCAAAAAACATTATTATATGAAGTCCAAAGTATTATAAATGTGCAAAATCTGAAATTTTATGGGTTTGTTCATGTAGGAAATGAAATTTAAATTGAATAAGGGTGAAAAAATCTTAAAATTTAATGGAATACATCTACAAAGTTTTCTGGACCGCTTTTAAGTCATTTCAAGTGACCCCTTAGTTAAATGTAGGGGTGTGGGACAAAGTTGGGTTTTGGCCTGTTTTTTAATTATCCAAAATTTTGTTTTGTGGACGGATACAACATCCTTTGGAAAGTTTTGTCCAAAATTGGAGTTAAAACTCTTGTGTAAATACTCCAAGAGCTAACTGACATATAAAAAATCTAAATTTGATAAACTTATACAAGTCTCCGACTGTATGTGGTACCCAACGTTATTATTGGCTGAAGTCATTCACCTGTGGAGTACTGCTGAGCTGCTTGGACCCAGCAAGTGATCAGTTTTGTGGCTGTATTTATTCTTATTCCTGTTTGTGCTATAAGAGTGATTGTGCTGTAACTGTAAATCATACAGATACCAAACTTGGTACACATATTCCAAATGATGCACCAATCTCTGTGAATTGTTATAACCACTGCAGACCTCAAGGAGGTGTTGTAATAAGACCATTTGCCTTCTCCAGAACTGTGTGGGCCAGGAACATTTTTCCCTCTGACTCCTTGGAAGATTCAGAAGAGTCTAACTAAAAAAGCTACACCATTTTCCATCTGTCAATTTGTCCCGCTATTTTTGGGGGGGGGGCAAAACAAAAAAACTAAAGATTAAACAGTGCATGACTAATGTTGTGGTGGTGTGTTGTATGTATAGGTGTGGCTCCCTGATATGGAGTTCTTTGTTAACCTGGGTGACTGGCCACTGGAGAAGAGGAAACCTACTGAGAAGATCCATCCTATCTTTTCCTGGTGTGGCTCAAACAATACCAGAGATATTGTCATGCCCACTTATGACCTGACTGAATCTGTCCTTGAGACCATGGGGAGGTAAGGCTCAGTATCCATCACATCAAAGGATTTGTCCACTGTTACCATAATCATTCTGCTGAGTTTGTACAAGTGCCATGTATAACCATAACTAACTCCTACACTTTGGAAAGGCCCACAAAGCATTCATTTCATGCAACCAGTGATTTATGCTGGTGAATGTGTGGTGGGATTTTTGAATCAAGTGAACAAAGAGGCAGAGATCAAACTAAAAATACTAGAGAGCCTCTTTCAGTTCAAGCTGGACAATTAATTGAGACAGATTAGGTACAACTCCCATAAACTCCACCACTTCCCGCTCATCCCATAGTATAATAGTCATACTATGCATCCACTTGCTCTGCAGTGTATCTTCCCACACCTTCCATCTCTGCTGCAGCTGTCTTACTTTTCCACAGAACAATGTGTTCAAATTCACTGCAATAAAAGCTCTAATTCTAACAAAGAATTAGATATTTATTTCACATTGCCATGATGAAGCATAGTGTCTTAACTACACCTTTTAGATGTGCTGCTACGGACCTCCTTCCCCGTAGGAAAGCTGGCTCGAGTGCTGTTGGAGATCAGAAAATCTTCCTACAGCCATGTCGTGGTTTTTATTAATTCAGAGCAGCTAATGGCATTTTCTTTTTCATTTCAGCCCATATGTGTTGTATGTTTAAAACGGCTTAAACATAAATGATTCATACATTTTCTCAACCTAAATAAAGATTTATTAAAATTTCAAATTAGATATTTTAAATAAAAAGAGGGTCAGTGTCACGTGTTTTACAACACAGGGCTGCTGGCAGGGTGCTGCAAGATTTACCATTTTATCTGCCAGTGGTCTCACATTTTCTGACAATTCAGAAGTGAAAGAAGTAGTTTCAACTTTCGGTTCATTGCTCTCAATTTTACTGCTGTTTCCTTAAGTGTATTCTTTCCACGTACAGCATTTGTTGTTGTTTTCTTTCCCACGTTTAAAAAAATACCAAAATTACCTTCAGAATCTTTTAAGCAGCACAGCATCTAAACCAGCTCAGAAAATCTTCAGAGAGTAGTTATTATTCTTTTTTTCCCCTTTTCTTTTTTCTCCTCAGTGAAGAAGCAAAAGCATTGGAGGTAAAAGTGAATTGACATTTTAAAATTCTCCAAGTAGCAACAGAATGTAGAAACGTTTAATTTTAGCACTGTTATACAGTGAGATTTGGCTCATTTGTGTTTTTCCCAGAGAGTATTATATTTGACAGCATTATATTGAGCCAATAAGACATGTTTGTAATTAAAGTTAAGTTATTTAAAGTTACTCCATAACTTTGACGATGATAAGATAATGAGATGGATAGCTTCACTAACTGCAGATGATTTAACATTTTGGCTTCTTTCCATGCGCTGAGCAGAGTGAGCCTGGACATAATGTCAGTTCAGGCCAACACAGGGCCACCGTGGTCTGAGAAGAATACTACAGCCTTCTGGAGGGGGCGGGACAGTCGTCAGGAGCGACTGGAGCTTGTGAAGCTTTCCAGGGCTCAGCCCAACTTTATAGATGCTGCTTTTACCAACTTCTTCTTCTTCAAACATGACGAGAACCTCTATGGGCCGCTGGTTAAGCACGTCTCTTTCTTTGACTTTTTCAAGGTAAGAGTGCTCTAGGCCTCAGCTTTTTTGACATCATTTATGTGTAATAAGCCATGGAAATAGTTCTGAATGATTACTACAAGACCCAGTAAGAGTGAACACCAGATCCACTATCACTGTTTGTTGATCTGAGTGTGACCACTCCTCATAACACAGAGCTGTGGGTTTGAGTGTACTTGTATCTTCTGGAGGTAGTAAAGCATCTAAAGGACATTGGAGTTAGTAAATGATTATTTCACAATTTTATTCTTTGTCCACCACCAGTACAAATACCAAATAAACATTGATGGCACTGTGGCAGCGTACCGACTGCCTTACCTGCTGGCAGGAGACAGTGTAGTCTTCAAGCAGGATTCTGGCTATTATGAGCATTTCTACAAGGAGCTGAGACCATGGGAGCATTACATCCCCATCAGAGCAGACCTGAGAGACCTGCTGGAAAAGATCCAGTGGGCTCGTGACCACGATGAAGAGGTGATGATGACATTTTGTGATTCTAATAGAATAACATTTTGTAAAAAAAAATATAAATAGAATGCCTTTGCTCATGTTGCTTTGATTCTGACCATCTCTCAGGCAAAGAAAATTGCACTTGCAGGTCAGAAGTTCGCCCGTAGTCACCTGATGGCGGACAGTATATTTTGCTACTACTACAAACTTTTCAAGGTATCAGTCCTACAGTTGCAGAATAATAAAACTGAAACATTGAAATAGTTTCTGGACTAGAAAACACGACCAACAATACACTGGTAATATTTATATTTCACTCCCAGTACTTTGTCTTCCTTGCAGGAGTATTCCAAACTCCAGGTTACAGAGCCAAAGGTTCGGAAGGGCATGGAGCTTGTGGAGCAGCCCACTGATGACCTGTTTCCATGCGTCTGTCACCGGACGAACGTAAAGGAAGATAATAAATTTCCTCTTCACATCATTAATTTTATTGTGCTTTTACTACTGAGACCTGTTGAGATCTTTCCGTTTCCCAAAAGCCTCCATTAGTTTGTACCATTTTTCAGACAGTGTTTTTAATTCTTAGGTCTTTGATAAATTATGCCTTAGTAGTATTTTATGGGAATAAGAAAAAGCAAGGTTAGGCGGAGCGCTGATAAGTCATTACTAAGTCACTTCCTGATTCCTGAAAGATAATCCATCTAATCTAAGAAATAGAAACTTTAGCCTTTAACTGGTGATTAATTTTGAAAATTAAGATCTAAAACTAATTAAAGAACAAAAAATAGAAAAATGATTAGTGTTGAAGTCAACTGAACAGACATTACGTCTCCATGGTATCTGTCTCCCTCTGCTGGATATATGATGCCACTGTAGTACACTAACTTCAAATAACGTAGAATACCATCATAATTACAGAAGACATTGAATTCTGTTTGTGCCTACTATGTTTGTAGCACTTATATTGTTTAATTTCTTAATCTATAACAAGACTATTTAGTAATTTGTTTCTTTCTTGTTTTTTTTTGTTTTCAGGCAAAGGATGAACTTTGACCTCTCACAATATAAAGATTTGCTCTTCACATCTAAAATTTTGCCAAAAGCGACATTTTCATGGTCTGAATTAACTGTATGACTATGGCGTGAATATCTTAAATTTTTTAATAAATATTTTTTTTTATGCATGTTGCATTTTTGCTCCTGATATACACATTAACAAATGTGAAACATAACACATTAAAGTGAAAAATGGTTGAAAATGGTTCTTTTTAATTCAGTTCAATTCAGTTTATTTATATAGCGCCCGTCTACAAGTCATCTCTAGGTCCTTGAGAAACACAGAGCCTGACCCACGAGCACATGTGCAAAGCCTGACTGGCAAGAAAAACTCCTTGAGCAGGACCTGGCTCAAAGAGGGGACCCTCCTGCTGATAGCCAGCCCGGTTAAGGTAGAAATGAGGAGACAAGAAAGTGAGGATGAAGGACACACAGAGAGAAGAGGTACCAGAATATATAACATGGTACAAAACTACAAATATCTAGTGTAAAAATATATGTAATTATGTGGTGGTTGGAGGGTTGGACTACAGGTCAGACTCACAAGCAGGCATCCCACAGTGGCATCCAGTGGACAGGTGTAGATAAAGGCCAGGATGGTCAGAAGATGGAAGGTTTGGGACGAAGGGGGAGCACAACATCACCATGACAGCATTTGAAAGAGAGCGACACTACAGAAGATGGACAACGTTAATTCTATTATATGATTCAGCACAATCTAAGACTGAGATCAGACAGACAGGGTGAAGACACTCAGTGTCTAAAAGGACTCCCTCCAGCAGTCTAGGCCCATAGAAGCATAACTATGAGGTGGTCTAAGAGACTACAGAGTTAAAGGCTTTATCATAAAGGAAGATCTTAACTCTGGCCTTAAATGTAGAGAGGGAGTCTTCCTCCTGGACTGAGGTTGGGAGTTGATTCCATAATAGAGGAGCCTGATAGCTGAAAGCTCTGCCACCCTTTCTAGACCTGCAGACTCTTGGAACAGCAAGTTAACCTGCATTTAGGGAGCAGAGTGCTCTACTAGTCCAGTTATCTATATAACTAGATTTCACATCAATGACAACTGTGCAAGGGAGGAATTTCTGTCCACCACATCAGGTAAAAATGCATCGGTTCTGATGTCACCACTGAAACAAGATTTGACTTAGGAGGTCCCACGGTGAACCCCCCTGGGAGCTGCACATCTCCTCTACCATTCTTGACCGAAGGAGCCGGAAGACATCTGTGAGGAAGCTCAGGTCTGCAAGGCTGCAAATTAGGATCTGACATTTCTTTTTTCTTTTTTTTTTTAATTTACCATTGCTTTCTGGCCTGAATGCACTTATTAAAACCGTTAACTAAAATACTGGAACGTCCTGAATTCCCAAAGACCTGAAAGGGGACTTGAAGTGGTCATCTTTTTACACACGTACAATATACCTTGAACTTCTGCCCACATCTAGCCAGATGTGGGCCTGCATGTTAGCTAGCTTTTAGCTTACACGTAAAGTTTTTTCTGTTATTTTATGGGCTTTGCTTCTTATATATTACTTTAATGTTGTCATTGGTTATTTAAACAAATATTCTTCGTATTTTAATTATCTGACCTCATGCATCCTCTGCTCAGGTGTGAAATACTTATGCCCATTTCTTTTTCTTTTCTTTTCTTGTGCTTGCTTCCTCTCTATCTTTACCTAATTAATTTCCTTGTTTCTTCATCCTCCTTCATTTTTGCTCCCCCTTTCCTTTCTTGATTTTCCACACCTTGTTTCTCTCTCTCCATCTGTCTCTAAAATTACTCCGGGATCTCCTCTTTCTTCCTCCTTTCTCTTGCTCTCTTCTTCTTTCCTTCTTCCTGCACTTCTCACACAAAGCGACCTTCTGCCATTTTTGTTTTCCTGCTCATTTCCTCCGCTTCGCCTGAGAATCAATTTCTGCCCTGGGCATTGTCCACGTCCCCCTTTTGCTGCCACATACACACACACACACACACACATACAGGTTATTCACTTATACACACAGTTTTTCACAAGACAAATAAGAATATGAATCACACAAACTGGCACACACACACAGACGTATCGTCCCATTGGTGTGGTCAGGCGACTGGGGCTGACCTTTTCACCGATTCCCGTTATTAGAGAAACTGACATTCAAACCTCCCTAGCCCTCAGGACGTTGAAACCAAACCTGAACCGCACACCCACCGACCCCTCCACCACCACCCGGCAAACGTCTTCTGTACATCTGCATGAAAATCACAATAAGCCCCTAGTGTTCAATGGGTGGAAGTTCAGTTCCTTACAGATGGTTGCTGCTAAAGACAACTGGCTTTGCTGCATTTTTCACCATGCACTTATTGAAATATGTTCCTGGAGGAATACGGTGACAAAAACAGAAGCTGCCCTGCCCTGCAAAAGCTGTGCATATGGAGCAGGAGGGAAGTCTAAAAAACACTGTTGTGTACAGGTGTGTTTCCACTAGCGGGGGTTCTGGGTAGTTTCTCACGGCTGATCAGGGACGTGTCTCCATAACCAGAAACGTCCCTGCGAAAGAGGCTTTCAGGAACCTATGCATGTTGAAAAACATTCCTGTGGTAGGATCAAGGAGGCCCTGATAAACCTCTGGTTAGGGGGGCGGTGGTGTTGACTCTGATTGGCTACGCTGTGGGCGGGGCATGACACCTGTCCACTTCACATACAAGTCATCTTTTCTCATTCAGCGCCACCGTTATGTTTTATACATAAAAACAAGCAGATTTCACATTGTACAATGTGACCTGAAATAATCTTATAGGACTGTAAAAATCGTAGTGTGAACCTGGCATGAATGATGGTTAGACGGTTGAATGTCTGAGCACAGCAGTTATTCTCAAATTCTTCGTGCAAACAGCACCAATCACTGGACTGAATTTTCATTATAATTGCATCTCCCTCCATGAATCTCTTTCTGCAACACTTCTCATTGATTCTTTTGTGTCGCTTTAAATGTGTCACCTTGCTCTTTGCTCTGATTGGCTGTAGCTCTAATCAACTGTGTGCAGAGGCAGTTTGAGAACAGCTGGTCCCTCCTCCTGGATGAGGACGTCCTCTGACACACTGACACCATCTAAACCTACCAGACCCCTCAGATCATCTGGATCTGGTCTTCTATCAGTTCCCAGAGTCAGAACCAGACACGGAGAAGCTGCATTCAGCTTCTATCCTATGCATATCTGGAACAAACTCCCAGAAAGCCTCAGATCAGCTGAAACACTCAGTTTATTTAAATCCAGGTTAAAGAGTCACCTGTTCTCAGCTGCATTTCAATAAAATATTTTTAAGCCTGAATTCTAGAACCAAAACAAAATAGTTTTAACTGCTGTTTTCATCTTTTTCCCTTCTCTTCCACTTAATCTTTAAATTTTAAATTATACTTTTATTCTGCACTCTTCATTTTTAACGTAATTAATTATTGATTATTTATATGTTTTATGGAACGATTTTATTTGCCTCTTGTGATTTTATGTAGATGTAAAGCACTTTGAGTTACCTTGTGTATGAATTGGGCTCTACAAATAAAATTGCATTGCCTAGCTATGGTCCAGCTGTGATTCAGCTGTGATCCAGCTGCGGCCAAGCTGCAGGCTAGCTATGGTCCAGCTATGGTCCAGCTCTGGTCCAGCTGCGGGCTAGCTATGGTCCAGCTGCGGCCAAGCTGTGGACTAGCTCTGGTCCAGCTATGGTCCAGCTGCGCCCAAGCTCTGGTCCAGCTGCGGCCAAGCTGTGTGCTAGCTATGGTCCGGCTGCAATCAAGCTGCGGCCTAGGTGATCCACCTGTGGCCTAGCTATGGTCCAACTGCTGCCAAACTGTGGTCCAGCTGCAGCCAAGCTGTGTGCTAGCTCTGGTCCAGCTGCAGCCAAGCTGTGTGCTAGCTATGGTCCAGCTGCGACCAAGCTATTCTCCAGCTGCAGCCTAGCGCTCCAGCTGCAGCCTAGCGCTCCAGCTGCAGCCTAGTTATGGTCCAGCTGCTGTCCAGCGGTGGTCGTCAGATTCATATCTAAAATCATATATTTTGGTGTCTGATCGTGGAACATGGAAGCTACTTCTTTAACACCTCCGCTATTATTCTCTTCATTCATTTTATTGTGAGTACATTTAGCATCTGGGAGCAGACATGACATTTAGGACTGTGTCCTGCACAGCTGCTGAAGGATCGCTACGTTTTAATGAAGATATTCTGACAAGGTCTCCAAAACAAATGAACTCCTTATTTTCTTTGTCATTTCTCCTGAGATGGATGTTTGGCATCTTTGCATGCAGTTGTAATTAAAATTCCCTGGAGTCTAGTCATTACCACGTTTTTATTTTGTGCGTCTCACTCAGATATTATCGTCTCTTGGTGGTTACGAACAGATACAGAGGTATCCACCACTGATTTATTCTGGCTCAGGCCGTCTTTTTGTTTGATCCTGGATTGTTAATATGAGGCTGCATGACTTGTGAGGGAATTTTATGACATAAAGAGCCCTGCGTCTTTCCTAAAGGAGCTTGCCTTTTTTCTTTTGGGTTGCTGTGAACAACAGATCTGTTTTACTTTGTTTTGGCTCAATTTGCATTTGTGTGACAGTATGTGTTCCCAAGGCGACCACTGTTACTGATAATTCATTCAAACTTTGTAAAAGTGTATAAAACGGACCATCGCTCATAGACAATGACAGTTTTTGTTTTTCCTCCCACCTTTACCACAGATGCGGTTAATTAACCTAAATCGTGACACCGTCTGAAGTCGGGCCAGTTCTGCTATCAGGATAATACTTCATAGCAGACCTGCAGTGTGCAGAGCCCATGCTGAGGTTTAGTGGAGCAGCTATGTTTAACTTCACCTGCCAATACTTGTCTCACACTGCCTCCAAATGGACTTCCTGCAGCACATTCAATGTGCAACATAAAGAAGCAGAAAAACTTAAAATAACTAGCAGGTTCAATAACCTGGAATAAATGCATCACTCTGTGTAGCATTAGCTGATCTTGAATGCAGTTAAACATTTGCATGAAATCATATAAATGTGTTATTTAAAGAAACCAAAAAAAAAAAGGAAGAAAAGCTAAATTATTTTTTGTCTTGTAACCGAATCCATGCGGAGCTCATTTTACTGATGTTTTCTACTCCCTGAATATGCTGTAATCTATTTTAATAAGCCAGGAGCAAGTCGGCGGTAATTACAGCGTATCATTTCTCTGCTCTTAATTTAATTCAGCTACGTATTCATGCTCTAAATGCTTGCAGCAGGAAAAAGTTCAACCTATAATGTTGTCCTAATCTTACAGCTGTTTAATAGTGTAATTAACTTTGATCTCACAGCTCAACCTCATTTCTCTTCCACCTTCCAGTGACTGAAAGAGCTTCTGCTGTGCCTGCAGACCTGCAGCAGCAGCGCTCCCCTCCAGCTCAGACGGGCCTCCTACTCACCTCTCCACCCAGTTCTTGTAGTTGGGGATGTCTTTCGCGTAGAGGAGCTTGTTGGAAGGCGAGTCCTTTCCCAGTTTGTGCTCAGACGTGGAGCAGGAGTCCATGAAGGTCTGAGCCACCACGGAGAGGCAGGCATCCGTGATGCTGTTCTTGTGGATGTCGAACACAAACTGGGGGTTCTTGATCACGTTCACCCAAAACCGCAGAGGAAGGCTGTGGAGGGAAGGCGGACAGGAGCTGTCTGAAACCTTCTGTTCATGAAAGTTTCACTCTTTGTACAAAGAAACGTAATGAATGAATCCAAAAAGTTAAGACAGATTTCAGAAGCTAGGTCACTCACAATCATCAGTCCTTGATGAACTCATTTCTTATATTTTCAAAATAAGAAAAATAAAGCCTGACTGATATAAGTCACGAATGGGAAAGTGAATGCTGCAGTACAGGGCTTCAGTTAAATGACGCATCCAACACAGCAACTATTTTCATTTTATAAACAATTTGCAGACTTAAATAGATTGATTTAATGCCTAGAATGTGTAGAGATGTGTAGAATTGTTTGTTCTGCTGACAAATAATCTTTGTCACAGTAACCAGTATAAGACCTGAACAGATGGGCGTCGCAGGTTCTCACATCTGATTGGGTCTGAATACTCGTCGGTTACTTGGGGAGACGCAGCTCTCCGACTCACCAGTTGCTCTTCCAGGTGTGCCGCACGTCGTAGTCTGTGATGGAGTGTTTGTCGGCCTGCTCGTCCAGGAAGTCGAACATGTACTTGATGGCCAGCGGCAGCGCGCTGCCTCTGTGAGCCGTGCTGAAGATGGTCTCGAAGAGGTCGTCCACGAACTTCTGCAGCGTGCCCTGAGTGGAAGGAATCAATCAAAGTGTATGTATGCAGACTTTACAGCGCTGGAAACCCAAGTACTGCGGAATGCGTGGTAAATAATTAACAACAATAAGAATAAAACACGGTTATGAAAAAAACTGTGAAAGTGACGATGTGCTGAAAAGCAGCTGGTTTATGTCAAAAAGTCCTAAAAAGAAAAATGAAAATGAACATTTGCAAAAGATTTTATGACAAAAAGTTGTCAAAACCTGTGATTTTTTGCAAAATATACTTTAAAAAATAAATAAATAAATAAATCTGATTTCAAAACTGTTGTATTTTATGTCAAAATGTTACAAAAAGCTGACATCTTTTAACAATAAACTAATTTTTTAGCTCAAAAGTTACAATTTTGCGACGTTTCTGATTGTACGATGAAAAAGTCTTGATCTTCCAACATTTGCAATTTTGCAACAAAATTTGTTTTTTTTGTAAAAGAAATAAAAAATAAATAAAAACAGTGGACACTTTTTTTTTTTTTTAAATTCATGATTTCACCAAAAAAAAGTCATTTGAGTACATGAGGCTCGAAAAATTCAAAATTCAGTTGTTTTCATATTTGCAACAATATGAGAACAAGTTATATTTTAGTTCAAAAGCCTCAATTTTATAAAAAATGAGTTTTGTGAAATTCGAGATTTGATGATGAAAACTCGACTGGAGAGCTCTGCTTGGGCCGTGGACGCTTAGAAGTTCGGATAAATTAGGTGGAGCGATGTCATCAAAAGCTTTAAACTAAAGAAAAAGAATAAAAACATTAACATTTTAAAATCAGTGCGACAGAGAGCGAACCAGGAGGCAGCGTGATGCGGATGCAAGTTAAAAGCGTTAAAAGCGTTGCTGAGGAGAGTAACGGCTGCCTCTCGTTTTTAAAGCACAGATTACAGGTCTTTGGTATTAACATTTTAAATGATAACATAAGAGCATGAAGTTTGTTGCCATGTTGACATTTCAGAACAGGTGGCTCTGCCTTAATGAGATAATCTGTCTGACCTTTCAGGAGGTTTCTATACTTCTGCATGTTGTTTTTCAGGCAGTCATTTGTTGATTATAGCTCAGGGTGCATCTATCCAACATCCTCAGCCTCAACATGTATTCAGAAAGAAGAACATCAGGTTAATAGAGGCCCGACCCTGCTTTCCAATGCTGAAAAGTGAAAAGCTGCTGCTCCTCTTAGATTTAATAAGCGCTACTGAAGTGGGACCAGCCAAGGCTCAACTCCTGAAAGCCAGTAAGGGGAACCCCATTAAAAATATATGCAAAAATACTGCATGTTATTAATTTATTTTATGAGGGGAAAAATGTGTCGTTGAGTGGAAAAAAAAAGTAGAACTTCTGTGGTTCAGCAGCAATTTTTTTTTCTTACTGGGAGGCCCACTGGGAGGCCTGGCAGGTGTGAGCTGAAGACCAAAGAAGACGGATCAGGTGAAGTGTGACCTTAACGGCTGGGTAGACCCGTTGGAAAGTTCATGAGAAGGTAACGCCACATCTCCAAAACAAATGAACTGGCAAAGTCTGTTCAGTGAAGGAAAAGAGTTGGTGCTCGGGTGTTTAGAGCCCTGTCGCTTCTACGCATAAGAAATAATATGTATTTATTTTCATGTGAGACCATTTAGTTCATTAACGGTGAGCGTAAAGACAATTTGGGTCATTTAAAATAATGTATCACAGCAAGAAGAAGAAGCTGTTTTAGGTCAAAAATCAGGGATGTCAAACTACATTTCATCCTGGGCCACATCGTCACCATGGTTACTGTTAGGAAGCCACATCATAACCATGGTTACAGTTTAAGAGCCACATCATCACCATGGTTACTCTCAAAGAGCCACATTGTCATCATGGTTACAATTAAAGGGCCACATCATCACCATGGTTACTCTCAAAAAGCCACATTGTCACCATGGTTACAGTTAAAGGGCCACCATCATCACCATGGTTACTGTTTTACTTTCTCAGCCAGCTATGTTGGCAGATTTCCCACTAGTTTATAGACTTTGTCATAAAAATCTCAAATTTTACAAAAACTGGTATTTATCATAAAATTAAAACTTTTGTTTGAAAATACCTTTTATTTCCTTGTAGAATCAGAAATAAAAGAAAAAAAAGACTTTTTCGTGTGGAAAAACAACAACAAAACAGATATGGTTGTTAAAGACTTTTTTTAACCAAGACTTTTTTATCAGACAATCACAAATGTGACAATTGAAAAATTTTCAGTTTTCCACTTTTTTTTCCCTAAAGATCACAACTGTTTGTCAAACAGTTGTGAAAAAAATCACGAGTTTTCACAAAAATGAGCAACTTTCTGTTGTAAAATCGTTTCCTAAATCCTGACTTTCTGACATCAACCAGCTGCTCTCCATCCTCAGTCATTCCACCTTAAAGCAGCTGCTCTCCACCTCAGTTATTCCACCTTAAAGCAGCTGCTCTCCATCCTCAGTTATTCCACTTTGATGTCAGAACTGTATCAAACAAGTATTTTTTTTTCTTACTTTTGTGGCGAGCAGCCTGGTCAGGTAGATCTCAGAGACCATCTTGCTTCCTCGGTCCCCCTCCCTCTGGTCCGAGTGGTCGTGGTTCTTCACCAGGTGCCACAGTTTGGTTCCACTCTCCAGGTCTGGAGTGATCATCGGTGTTCGGGACCGCAGGCTGTCTGGACTGCTGGCTGTCCTCAGCATGCTCTCTGAAAGAAAGGAAAAACGTTTCTGGTACAGACAAAACTGAAATAAAATGTTAGAGCCAGCTGTCATGATAGCTGCAATTTTCAAAAGTTTATTTTGGGAATTAGTAGCAAAATATCTGTGAATTAACTGATATTTGCAAATTTCCAGGTACAGCCTGATTTCTGCGTCTGTCGCAGCGACACATGGCTGCTACGCCATTTCTACTCTTTACACTACAAAAACTGACTCCTAAGAAAGTTTGCTTCAAGAACATTTGTCTAAAAAAAATTATCTAGTCAAGCATTATTATTATTATTAGTAGTAGTATTATCATCATCATCATTATAATTAACTTCTTACTGCAAAAAGACTTAATCTAATCTTAAGAAGTACATTTTCCTTTCCCCTCCTGGAAGATTTCTCTTTTTATTTTTTTAAAATATGACTTGATTTAATAATTAAGGGCTTATTTCTAGACGGGTTGTTTTTACAGTGTAGCACATAACAGGCAATTTCAGTGCTGTTTTTTTTAGTGTGTGTGTGTGTGTTAAAATGATGAACTTTCATGCAACATGAGCTGAATTTCTAGCTCCTGTATTCCTCCATCACATGCACAGATGCTTTCTAGAATCCTGCAGACTAGACCAGGACTGCTGAAGCCACAATCCTGGAGCCAGAGGATGACCTGCATTTCAGGCAGGTGTGACAGTTTTATCAGAAGAGCTCTGAAATTTAAATTCAGTAAGTCAAAGATTCTTAATGTCCAGAAATCAAACCCTATTTATGATGAAGGCTTCTACATTTTGTAGCTCTGACTGAAGACCTGTGTATTCATCTGGCCTATTTCTATTCATTTGTTCAGCTTTTTCAGCATCTTCACCTTGTGTCTGTGCAGCTGACTACATGTGGGTGCACAACGTTGCATTAGTGTCCCCTCATCTCAGTATCCCCAAGTTTCCTTAAAACCATCAGAAACTGTCTGCTGTTGTTGAGAAAAACTTCAATATTTCCCCTCCTATGATCTGCATCCTTTTCAATATCTAAGGTGAGAGTGTAAAAACGAGCTAGCCTGAAGCGGGGAGTTTCTTTCATTATTGCAGGAGGACAGGGAGCAGAGGAGAACATGACTCTGCTTCGTAGCTGTGGCTTCTGGGAGAGAAAGCAGGAACGGACTGATGCAACAATAAAAGATGCTGACGCATGCTCAGGTCCTTCGTCATTAGATGAAAGGATCAGATGGATGAGAGCGAGCAGGGTAAACATGGAGGAGACGACAAGGAGAAGGAGGTTGAGATCTAAATGCAGGAAAAGGTCAGGAGACAGGGAAGCGTCATGGAGAGTAAAGCAGGAGGACGGGATGCTCGGAGACACGGCTTTAAACACCAACGTCCACGTAAAACAGTGAAAAAAGGAAAAACTGAATCACACATTGTGTGAGCTAAATTGCAGTGAAACTGAATCTTTCTGCTGCTTCCTGAACAGACATCGACGTATAATTCAGGGAATTAAAGTATGATGCTAATGAGCAGCTGAGTATAGTGGACAAATATTTTCCTTCACTGACCGAAACCAGGACTACAAGAGAAATAAATGCTGGATTTGATTCCATCAGCGGTCCAGAAATCCAGATAATGACATAAAAATCACATCATGGTCTGTGGCAGGACAGTTAGGACCAGACAAACAGAGGAAAGATTCCCAGAGACAGGTTTGGTCCAGTATGGAACGCCATAAACGGAGAAGCAAGGCCAGCTGCGTTTATTTGGTCTATTCCAGTTAGTCCATCTCCCTCCGTTTAAGTACTCGCTTATCATATGACCACCCCCACCCAGCTCCAACCGTACGATTCTCCCATTCGACAGAAGAGGGATTAAGATATGTTGACAACCCCCAATATCTCTCTTGTATGCCTGAAACGTGGGGATTTATCCTCCTGGAGCAGAAAACCTCTGGAGTCCCAGTGACAAGGTGGGAGATACCTTCAACAATGACAGAGGATGAAAACGCAAAGATCCAGGATTGTTATGCACCTTCATCATCTATCACTGATGAAGCATTTTCAAATCCAGAAGGATGAGCTGGTGACGGCTGACCAACTGAAGGTCACGGTGGTCCACGGTCTCCAGCAAAAAGCAGCAGAGACGCCTGGAGCACTCCAAACGTTCACACCGCTGTACCTCCTCCAAGGTGTGTTGGGAAAATAAGAAGCTGGAGAAATACCCAAGCTTGACCAAGGGAAAAGAAAAGATGTGAGAAAAGTACCTGGAACATTCTGGGCAGTGACCCACAAGAAGTACCTACATGCTGGAGCTCCCAGGCCTCCACTTCTACTGCAGGTATCTGACCCAGGTGGTTCTGGTGAGAGGCTCCGTGGACTCGGGTGTACGCGTGAAGGTTAATACCCACTCAGAATCAGAGTGTCTCTTTTTCTAGTTTTCCTTTGTTTCCACAAGGATAATTCATTCTGTAAATAATTTGATTTTCCAGTGGCCATATTGGGCATCTGTCTTCGTGACTGGTCTCCTCTCTCACTCTGTCTGCCAGATATCGAGGTGTCTGCTTTAATGCTCGTCATTTACGGACTGCTTTAAAATAGCCGTGGAATAGCCTTGGCCTCATCTGATGGCAATGGATAAAAAGAATTGCCTTTCACTCAGAGGGAGGTTAAAAAAAGTGAGCCCAATCATGGCCCTGACGAAGAGTGAATGAAAGAGAGCTGGAGGGTGAGTGGGAAGGCAGTTAGAGGAATGGGAATCACTGACGGGATGATTTAAATGGGATTAACGCCGTACCATATCTGCTGAGGCTCTTTGTGAAGGTGGAGGAGTTGGAGATGTTGTAGGCCGAGTTCTGCTTTGGCACCAGAGCGATCACAGAGCCATCCGTCACCTGGACAACACACGGGAAAAAACAAAAAAAAACACGCCCGCTGTGTGAATCGCCCTTCGTTAGTCCATCAAAGCACATGCATGCTTGTTTTGTGCTCATTTACCTGATAGTGAGCCAGCGTGTTGAGTCTCTTCCAGTCGTTGTCGATCTTAGTCGTTACATCTTCATCCTGCAGGATGATTCTCGCCATCCGACCTTGTCGCCACTCTTCAAAAAAAAAAAAAAAAGGGAAAGAAAGTTGGCATAGTTCCAGGGCAACAACTACCACCTAACTGTCCTCCAGTAACCTTTGTAAAAACATATAAGGTGCACAGAAAAGGCTTCTGTGTGGATTTAAAATCACTCTGAATATGTCAAGTGGGAAGGTTGAAACTAAAATGATGGTTCAGGCTGCGAAGCATCGAGGTCTTCCTCCCTACCAAGGTCCATATCCGACGCCTTGGAGCGCTGGGAGTAGGGGCTGCCTTTGTACACGGCGTCCAGCAGCTTCTCTTTGACCTGAGTGATGGTGTCACAGTTCAGACACTTGACCGTCACTTCGGGGGCGTTCTCGTTCTCGGGGTTCACACAGTGCAGCGTCTGGCAGAAAAGCAGGTGCATATGAAGAGAAATGGGGAAAAAAGGAATTAGACCCGATCTGTGAAGTGCACAGACACCGCCAGCCAGCGAGGAGTCTGAATGATGTGTGCACATTTGTATGCACCCGAGAGCATTTTCACACCTATGCAGCAGCTATTTTAAAACCCTGGATACTTTCCTGGAGCATTCAGACTGTTTGGATACATAATTACTCTGCAATCACACTTGGGTGCAGACCAAAACAACTATCAAAGCACCTTCTGACTGCCAGCACTCCAGTCCAAACCTGCTTTGTTTGGAAAGACAACATCGTCAGGGTTTGGACAGCGGACGGGTCGGTCGATAGCCAGATCATAACCCCACTCCAAACACGACTGATGAAGAGGCTTCGTGTTTACCATGAAAGCAAGCCTCTGCTGCTCGGCACGCTCCAAGTCTCCAACAGTTCCAGTTTAAAGAGTTTAAACTGTGACTGAAGCCCAACAACTCATCAAGCCATTTAGAGAAAAGCAGACGTTCACTCACCAGCGTTTTGTAGTCAATCTGCTGCCTGATGAGCTTGTCTTCGCTGAGAGAGTAGCGGGCTTCTCCTGTGATGGCGTCGATGGGTCCCTTCTCCATCTGCTGCTTGATGGCACAGTAGAGCATGAACAGAGGCTCCCCAGCACACTCCTGAGGAATAACATCACAACATCGTTTCACTGCCTTGTAATTAATTATTCAAATGAGTCCAAAGAGGAACAAAAACGATAGAGTAATGTGGTCCAGAGAGGTGGCAAAGAGGAGGGGTCCAGGCACCGAGCCTTGAGGGACTCCTGTGGAAAGAACATTAGAACCATCTACAGGTCCAGAAGACGAAGAGCTTTTATGTTTGTTTCATTGCATTTGAAATACAACTGATTAATTACAAGAAATTCAAAAAAGCTGAAAGAAATAAAAGGAAAAGAAAACATACAGTGATTTATTTTAGAGCCAGTTTGATGAAACACCTGTTACTAAAAAAAAAAGAAAAAACTGGTATTTAAACCCTTAAATACTATGAGGTGCAACATTTTGTGTGATCATAAGCAGAATTTAATTGGAATATAATGAGATGATGTTTGATTAGATTGTGCAGAAGTCCCATGAGATGACTTCTGTTGCTGCACGAATAAAACAAATTAAAGTGTGACTGAAAACTGTAGCAAGAAAAGGTACGTTAAGTCAACCGGTTTTCTGCATCAATTCCCTTCAGATCTAACACACCAGCTGTTCTTATTCCTCCTTCCTCTCAATGTTCAGGTTTACCAGCATCGCCATGGAGCAGGATTCGATCAAAATCCTTTCACCCTCATGTTCTCCATCTACTGTCCCCTCTCAAATGACTCTAAAGGGAATCTTGTGTTTGAAAAAGCAGTGAAATGGGATTTCAGACACAGACAAACAGCTTCAAGTCTCAGAAGGTGAAGGACGGAGCGGCGTTGGGCTCACAGCTTCCCTTCCACTGCGAGCAGAGTTGTATAAATCTTTTCAGTCCTCTCTCAGGGCCGAGCTTCTGCCAGCGGACGCAGATGTTGTACTGTAAGAGCGCTCTCACCCTCCCCTCCATCAAAGACACTTGCCAATCAATTGTGTCATTAGTCGTCACTCTGGCCCAAGGAAAACACTCCCAACTGAAGCAGCGGCAGTTTAGAGGGGGAGAAAGGACGCGCCAAGGCCAATACTCATCCTGACAAGAGTTTAATGATCGACTGTACGCAGCTCGGGGAGATACTTCAGAGCGTGTGTGCGAGTGTGTGTGGCTGCTGGAGATTCACGAGGTCCAGAGGAGAACAGGGGAAAGTACAAATATATCTTTCTCACCTTCAAGCACACTCGACGACTCGCTTCTTTTCCACAATGCTCATATCCCTTTGTCCACCTCTTCGTCTCTTTCCCTCATTTACTCTTTAAATTTGCTGCTGGTTTGGTTTTGCAGATGTTACTCAGAATAAAATCTCTCTCACATCCACTTGTAGCACCAAAACAACTATTTTCTGACTACATGTCATTGTTGGCAGCTTTTATTCTTTTATTTGAAGGTAACCTAGCAGAGGTGTTACCATGGTTACCGTTAAAGGATTATTCTCTACTTTCTCAACCAGCTTTGTTGTCAGATTTTCCGCTGGTTCCTGAACTCCTGGATTAAAAATATCTAATTTCACGAAATTTGCAACTTTTATCATAAAACTGAGACTTTTGAACCAGAATACATTTTTCACATAAAATCACAAATAAAAAAAAAGAAAAAAATTTGCTGTAAATTTTTCACAGTAGTTCATCTTTTTTCATACAAAAGAAAATTTTTGACATAAATTTGCAAACTTCACAAAAATCACAACCTTTATTATAAAACCGAGACTTTTGTTCTAAAATCACATCTACTTTCTTTTTGATCTTTTTAACATATGCCTGTCTGTTGTTTTTATTGTTTCTATTATTTTTTATGAACATCTCCAGAAAGTCACAAACGTCCCCTATACGGATCCATAAAGGTCTATTCTGTTCTATTCTATGATTTTGACTTTTTGACCTAAAATTACAGTTTTTTTTAGTTGGAAATGATTATGTTTTTGTAAAATTTGACATAAATTTACAAGTTGTGAAACTGCAACATTTCCTCTAATTTCCATCCATTTTTTCCACACGTTTCCTTCAATAATCGGCTCCACATTCCAGCGTCTTTGAGACCTGGGTGTGTCGTTTCAGAGATCCCATCTCCAGATGTTGCTGGATCATGAGGCTCTGCTGGACAAGTTGCCTGTTTCTCGCAGTGTCCATCTACTTTTCCCTTTAAAATGAAAACGGCTATTTCCCTCCATATTTTACGTCCTTATAGCCTCTCCAGCCTTTACCCCCTTACCTCCTACCTCCCAATTGTAAAGCCCTCTTCTCATCTTCCCTGCCTGTTCCATCGATGATGTCCACCTCTGACCTCTCCTCTGTCCGCCAGTGTACGCCTTCACGAGCTCGTTAGCATCAGGGCTAATTAGGAGGGCAGCTGCTTGTTCAGCTGCCGTGTGTTTGTCCACAAAATGTGTCTTTGCCCTTTGTGCAGGCTTCATGAAGTGTGTGACATTTACATTTCTAGGAATTAATGATGGTTTTTGTTGAACAGAGATGAATAGTTTCAGTTTCCTAGACCAGAACAATCAGAGGAAACCTCATCAGCAGAAAAACAAGACAGAAATTCTTTGAAGGTATAGAAATATAAAACTAAAGTGGCTATTTGGCTTTTGTGTGCTCTTATGTGTTGTTCTGGGCCATTATGATGAATTATCATCTTAGATGTAAAAGAAAAGATTGGTATTCAGTGTTCTGTGAATGCTTCATTGTGGACAGTTTTTTTCAAAGACCAGCTCTCTATGATGTCACTGGGGGTGGAATTTCCATATATGGTCAATTATAAGGAAAACACTGTTGATCCTTGCTTTGGAGCACGGATCAACAGTGTTTGCCATCTGGTTGGATCTGATTTTGTTTCCTAGAATAGAACTTTTTCTTGTTTTGTTTTTTTTAAAACGACATTCAGTGTTGAACTATCATTTGAAGAAAGTCCCAGCATCCCTCTGCATTTGCAGAAACACTAAAGCTCATGTTTACGTCTCATGTTAGGAAGAAGGGAAAAGGAAATAATTTCAAAGTATCTCCAAGTAGTGTGGAAACAGCATCATTTGTCTTTCTCTACTTTTTTGGCAGCAGATGTTTTCAGACACATTTCCAGCCCTTCTCACATCTGCACCTGTTAACAGGAGCATGTCCAGAAAAACAAATGTAGCCCACAGGTAATAACCACCGTATTTACAGAACAGACATATAAATGTAATCTTTGTCACACTGCTGAAGAAACAATAAAGAAATTCCCTGATCTTTTTCATTTTATTATTATTTTATTATGTTTTTGCCAGCGTTGGTTTGTCTGTTTGTTTGTTTGTTTGCAACATAACTCAAAAAGGTATGGACGGATTTTCATAAAAGTTTCAGGATATGTCCAAATTGGAACAGCGAACAATTCAATAATAGTTATGGAACTAGATCCAGAAGAAAACCGCCATTACAGAAATGTTCATTTTCGCAATGCAACTCCAGTTGCTAAGTGTATGTTTACATGGTCAAGGACTCCAATCTAATAAAACAAATGTGGGAGGAATACTTTTGGGTGTACGTCATAATATGTGGGGGACCTGTGCTGCTTGGAGGAGGTCTGCGCTCTCTGAGGGATTTTCGAGTTATTATTGATTTATTTTCCCTCAATATTTTTTTAAAACTACAGCAGACCAAGTAATTCTTCCTTTCCCTGCGTTCACACCAAGAGCAACTCAAAGTCATTCACTTTCAATGGACAGAAGTTGAGTGACAAAAGTTGAGCGACTAAAAAAAGTTAAAAACGGTTCAACTTTATTCAAATTAGCTATGATGCATTTTGGCCGTAAAACACTGACTACCAATCGGAATGCAGATTTTCTTAGCTTGCAGGGATCCCAGGAAACATCCGTCTCAAAATGACGACAGAAAGGTTGACATGAACTTCTGCACCAAGGCATCCCAGGTGACTGGTGACCTGGTTCACGATGCCTGCCACACCATAGCTGTAGGCAACAGTGCAGTAGGAACCCCCTGTGACCAGGAACCGCAGGCAAATAGCAGCACGCTCGGTAGCTGGTATGCTGCATGGTGATCAGCGGCCCAGTCTTTGACAGGGAGCTGTCAAACTGGTCCCAGTCTAGCCTGAAGTATCACTGGAACCAGTCCTCATCCAAGTCCATTACAGGGTCTGGAAAGTCGCTAAATCAAGCCCTGGTTTGGAGAACTGCTCTAAGCAGAAATGTAAATTGGCTGGTAGCATCACGTGGGGTGCTGCGCCGGCTACAAGAAGACTAGCGCTGTTCCTCAATAGTCTTAATTAATGTTGCCCAGAAGATCAGGTGACAACTGACATGCATGCGCAGAACTTTGAACCTGTTTGTATTTGCTCACAAGGTGGGGGGAGGGTAATTCATTTTCCAGGATGGTTAAATCGTTTCCAGGACATTTGACATTTTTCTCATTTTCCATGTTTTCCATGACTGGAAAATTGATCAATCATTTTCCAGGATTTCCAGGACATGTGAGAACCCTAAATAATAATAATAACAATGATAATATTAATGATGATAACAACAATAATATCACAGAAGAGAAGAACTGTCATCTGTGGAGTTGATGGTTGACCTGAATGGTCTCTATGCATGTGGAGCATCTCTCCACCACATCTTCTTCGTCTTCTTCTCATCATACGGGGCTCAGCAGGAAGATGATGCTGACGTGTTTTAAAGCTGCTGCTGTCTTGTGGAGTCACACATGATTAAGGTGCTGGAATAAATTAATCTAACGGATACCTTTGGTCGCCGCGGAGGATAAACAAACTCGACAGCAGACAACGGTTTGCACATTGTCGGACACTGCAAGAACCACTTCAAGGAGACTGAAGAATCCCAGTCAACTTTAACAACACACACTGCTGCGTTGAGGATTTGTTTGCACCCATGGAAGCTCGTGGAAGTAGCAGCTTTGTCAGAAAATAAAGAAATTAAATCAAATCAATTTTGACACAAACCATTTATTCGAACTAATCAAATGTGTCTCAGACATCCATGAAAGGATTTTAAGTGTCTGATCAGCTACAGATGATGAGCATTAGCTCCACCCACTGACAAGCCTCCCAGAATTTGACCAATCAGAGAACATTTGAGTCGAGTCTCTGCTTGCTATCGTCAGCCTTTGTTATTTTAAAATAATGACAGACTTTTGGAGTAATTTTGGGTGTAAAGCTACTCGAGAGGTGCCAGAAATTAAAATTACATGCAGCAGCTAAAAATGAGAGAAGACAGACAGAACGACGACCAAAGCAGAGACGGAGATAAGAGAGACATGAGGAGAGAAGGAATGAGCTGAGAGAACAAGATGAAGACTGGTGAAGAGCAGTGAAATGAGGGAGGGGACCCATGTCTTAAGGAAAAAAAGACATTTCCAAGGCAGAGAGGAGCAGAAGAGCCTTCAGCTGAGAGGCTTAGATGATTTAGTGAACGTGAAGATGCACGTCCCGACAGCAAAACGCTTTAACAGATAAATAGTTCTTATAAACGTCTCAGAAACACAAAATAGAATCTACTTCAGATGGAGATGAGCTGGAACCAACAGCAATGCAGAGGTTTGATCACGTCGCTTACCTTGAGGAATTTATACAAGAGGAACGTAAACCAGTTGGTCAGCATCTTCTCAGCAACAGACTCAGTTCTGACATGAAGAAGAACAAAGACAAAAAAAAAGATATTAACACAATTATGGAAATATCAAGAAAGATTTTATGTCCTTTCAATTTAAAGAACTGATGCATGAACATAAATGGCGGTGTCATGATAAGCTAAACATTGATTTTCATTTTTAAACATTGACATCATCCATCCATCCATCAGCTTCTGCTTTTCCAGATCATCTTGGAGACTTTATCTCTATATTTAGAGTGTCGGGTTGCAGTTGTGAGTGGCTGTAAAGATGCCTGACTGGTAATAATTTACTCTGAACTGGTTCTGTGATGTTTCTAAAGACGCAAAGTCCTTTTTATCTTTGAAAATGCTGCAACTATACTAAACCAATCCAACCCAACTGGGAAATGAATTTGATCATTTGATCCAGAGAGGAATGAATATATTCATGAAGACTCTAAGCCAGGACAGCTGACGTGAAATGTAATCCGAGGAAGCAGAAATGTAAAGAATCAGCAGCTTCAGATGGAGATTCCTCCGCTCCTCCCTCACCTCCTCAGCAGCAGCTTGGGATGGTTTTTACTCTCCAGATTTCTGTCGATCAGGTCCGACAGCAGCTGTTTCAGGACCCCAGTGGCGTACTCCATCTCCCCCTGCAGGGCCGTCATGATCAGAGACGCCACGTTGCCACGATCCCGCATCGAAAATGACCTGGGAACGCAACATAAAGACTTCATGGAACCCCAGCTCCAGCTTAGACGGAGTCTCACACCTGAAGCCGTGTGTGCCACGTGACATTTAATTATATAATATAATAATTAAACAGTTGATTAACAGCAAATTTAGAGCTTCCTAATTACACATGTCCAACTAGAGGCTCATGGGCCACATCCGGACCGCCACTTCATTTTATCTGGGAGAGCGTGCAGATGCCATCATGAAGTTTCAATGAGTTCAAAAGTCATGATTACGCAAATAATTCTTCATCTACAGTAAAAAGTAGCTCGTTTTTGTTATTAAGTGTGAGAATTTAGACCAAAAATTATCATTTTTTCAAAATTCGCAATTTTACAACTGTTGTAATTTTATGCCAAACCTGATAGTTTACAACAAAATAAAGTTAAAATTTTGTGACATTTGTGATATAACGATTAAAAAGTTTTAGTTGTTTAAAGAAAAATATCTTGATCTTTCAAAATTTGCAATTTTACAACAAAATTTGGTTGTTTTTTGTTTCTTTTTTTTTTTTTTACAAAAAAGGCAACTTTCTTTTAAAATATGATTTTTTTTTTCCCACAAAAAAGTGATTTTAGTACAAAAGTCTATTCATTTGATTTCAGTGAAATATGAGATTTTAAGAAAACTTCATTATTATCATTGTTATTATTATTGTTATTATTATTACTTCATGACTGAGTGCATAAATCTGACAAATCTGACAGGGGGCTGAGAAATTAAATAAAGGTAACAACAGTGTAGACGGTAACCATGGTGATGAAGGGACACGTTCACTCCTTTGCTAAAATTGTCTTTGGAAGTATTTGAAAGTTTGAAAAACTGTGTATAAAGTATTTAAACATGCAACTGCAGCATTTATCTCTCCAAGAACAAACAGCAGACAGCAAAAAAGACAAAACCCAGCGTATGAATGAAATCAGCGTCTAAATAAAGACCTCTGTGCCTCCAGGGTTCTTATGAACGTCAACAAGAAGTGCTTTTTGGTCAGCAGCTGTCCAAACAGTGTGAGGGCCTTCTCAACGTTGGCCTGGACCTGCAGGAGGACACAGCGACAGACGCAAGTTAGAGCAGGGACGTGAACTTTTGAAGAGCAAGTCCACTCGTGGACGTCAGTGTGTGCTCCTTTCAAATGCAGCATTTTCTTCTTCTAACTGTTTTCTGTGTCGTGCAGAAGTTTGAAGATCCATCTGCAGGAGGAAAATATCAGTTTAACAGTTGTTGCAACTGAAAGATCAAAGGTTTTAGCCGTTCGCACGTGTTTGTTTGGTGTAGTTTTTATTAATAACAGAATCATCAGTGGATGTCTGCAGAGCACCAGTCTAATGGCTTCAAACTGTCACCCAACAGGCAGGTTTCCATGAATGACCCAGACCCAGAGCTGTGCACGGTTACCTTTAGATCATGAGATGGAGAGCTAGAGGATGGTGATGATGGTGTTCTGGGTTAAAGCTGCGTTCTGGCGTTGTCATCTACGCCGCGTTTCCAACGTTTGACCAGATTCCCTCTCTGCCATGTAAGAAGTGAGTCCTGTGAATTTTCTCTGCGTCTTAGTGACTTCCAGAAGGTTTCTAGGATCATCCCACTTCTGCTGAGTGAAAAAGTCCCAGTCTAGTAACAATCTAGCAGCATTTGTGACTGAACGATAGAAAGTCTGAGTTGTTTGAACAACTGGTTGGAGCGTGCGGCTCGTGCACAGAGGCTACAGTCCTGCAGCGGTTGCAGGTTCGACTCCCGACCTGTGACCCTTTGCTGCGTGTCGTCCCCGTCTCTCTCTGCCCTGTTTCCTGCCTACATGCTGTCAATGAAGGGCTACTAGAGCAAAAAAAAAAAAAAAAGCTTAAAAAAACAAACAGGAAAGTCTCGATCTTTCAAAAAGATAAATTTTCCCACAAAATTTATTTACATAAAAAAAGTTGACACTTTTTAAATTTGTGATTTTATGATCAATACCTTTATGATAAAGGTATTGATTTCCGTGAAATTTGAGATTTTATGGCAAAAATATAATATTCCAAAATCCACTATTTTATAACAAAATTAGCTTTTTGCTTTTTTTCCTTTAAATTTGCAATTATATAAGAAAAAAAACTGTAATTTTAGTACAAAAGCCTCAAATTTATGATAAGCCTCGTGGATTTTGACTAAGTCCAGGGACTGGCAGGGAAATCCGACAACGTGACTGGTTGAGAAAATATTTACTGTTTTATAAAATATTTAACATTTGTGAGCTTCCTGTGGATTCCTGCTGTGTGTTTGTGACTTCCAGCAGGTCTAAGTAGATCCCAGTTCAGCTGCCGTGGTTACAGAAAAGTGACTTGTAGTTTTAACAACGCTCCAGCAGTCTTCTTGTTACTGGGAACTTTCTAAAAAGGTCTAATCAGACTGGTCTAAGCCAGCTCAACACAGCCGTGATCTCTGTGAGGGGACAGGCATGGAGGCATAGCAGCACGGCGTGTGTGTGTGTGTGTGTGTGTGTGTGTGTCAGGGTTGGTGACGGAGGTGCACCCTTGTTCCAGTGGCTGGCACCTGTCACTACTTATCAACAACACTCTAAACCCTCTGAGGATGCCTCCGTGCCATCATGCACTCGCTCCATCTTCCTCGCTGCTCTCATTCTTCCTTTCTCACCCATTGTTGACCGTTTCGCACCGCTGCTTTTCTCTTCGTTTTAATTTCTCTTCCCCCTTTGTCTTTCCTTCACCTTTCGTTCTCTCTCTCTCTCTCTCTCTCTCTCACACACACACACACACACACACACACACACACACACACACACACACGTCTTCCTACACTTCCTTTCTTTTAGCATGTCATAATAAAGTGTGTGGAAGTCTCCCTGTAAAAGTGCTAAATGAGATTCCGGGGCCTCCAGGGTGGATGCTGCCTGCGATTGTGTGCGAGCGAGACGGATGGAGATGCGCACACGTGCTGGACACGGTATTTTCACGCAATTTTCAAGACGGAGTCACATGTGCGTGCACGTGCTGCGCGGCCGTCCAGCTCAGAGGAGAGAGTGGTGACACAGAGCAATAAAGCTGGGAGCTGTGGTTCACCCGGTCGTCAGATTACACCGCCAGCGCTGGGGGGAGGAGGGGTCCACGTATAAACTATGCAAGGGCCCTTTACCTCAACGACTACCTGACATTTAAATTAAAGGTGCACTCACACTTTGGGGACTTTGGATAACTGCAGGTCACGTCCACATTTGACACTTTGATCTATCACGGAGGCTATAACTTAGAGAGATTTATGTTTCAGGACCAGTTATGGGCTCACATGAGCTCTGGAGATTCTGCTGAGAGGCTCCAATTCATGCAAACACTGTCATTTGCTCAAAGTTAGCACCTCCTCTCTTTTTAAACCTACACTTCTTTGAGGAAAAACCAGTAAATGCTGTAAATATATACATATTTTAATCCTATATTTTGTAAATTCAGTTGCAGATAAAGTTCTTTAGAAGTAATAACACTTCCTTTTTTATCTTACTTTATCTTAAAGTATAGTACGTTAATATGTGAGAGTAATGTCAAGTCATTTTGAAAATTCTATTTTATCTTAAAACGTATAGAATATGTATAGATATTTTTAGGGAATTATTTTTCTATTATATTTTATTTAAATGTTTTTTTTGGCTAATTATTTCCTGATTATTTTATTATGTATAGCATATTTGCTATCTGTTTACTGTATGTCATGCTGCTAATCTAATCTAATCAATACTGGACGAACTATGCGGTCATGTGACCCATAGATTTTGCACAGAGAGCCTTTGAAAAGCATTTTTCCTCAAACATTTTGCAAAGAGGCGGGGCATAGCTGTCAAACCCAACGGCCAGCTGTCAGTCAAGCCTGTGAAATAGCGTCTGATTGGTCAGCTTTAATGTTTGATATAAATTTATCTGATGTGGTACAACACAAACTGACCTCGTACAGTTGTCATGGATGTAAAATGTAACCACAGAAGAAAAATATTACTTTTGTATCCGGCTGAAAATATGTTTAATTCTGCTGTAAAGTGGGACCTTTTAACATGGAGATCAATGGTTTGGAGCCAGCACCTAGTGGCCAGTGGAGGTACTGCAATAAACGCTAATTTAACGTGAGGGTAAGAACAAAATAGGGAAGAATATTCTCTGAAGCCAGAAAAAAAAATGTCAAAGTGGTAAAAAAAAAAAAAACAACTAACTAAATAAACAAATAGAAATAAAAAAAAAGAAGCTTGTTCTATGTTATTCAAACACTTTACAGGTTGCGACTGAAATCACTAAAAATGAAATTTGTTTTAGGCTTCCTCTTACAGCATATGCTTAATTAACTTTGCAGTTTCTCAAAACTCCAAAGCTGCTCTACAAAGTTTGCTTTATCTGCAGTTTTCAGTTTTAATATTCTCCTCTGAAAGCCATAATTGAAGAATCAGGAAGAATGAATAAAAAGAAATGACAGCCATAAGCACACCCAGAAGGCTTTTCTTTAAGGGTATGAATCCACTTTCTGGATTAGAGTGATTAAATAAAGCTGTAAAAGGTCAAACAAATTATTCCTTTACTCTGGAACACCAGCGCTGCGCCAGATTCATACAAATCACCGATACTGCTGATTACAAACCTACTTCTCTGGTTTCCAGCTCTGATGGACAGTAGTTTATGCAGACGTGGTATTTATCTTACTTCGCTTGGTCTCAGTGCTGGAAAGTCTTCATAAATCAGCCGCAACATCTCCATTAAACTGTGCCGGTAAGGTGGTTGCATGTACTGGCTCAGTTCGAGATTTAAAAAAAAATCAAAAGGAGGAGAATAAAAAAAGACTGCAGAAACCCGAATCTCATTTTCCACCGCTGCACCTGTTACTACGCCATCCGTGCTCTTTACATCTCTCCATCTCATGTCTCTTATATAACATTTCTTTTCAGACAAGTCCAATTTGAAATCTCTTCTCATCTGCATCAAGAGAACATGCTGACTTTCTTTCCCTCGTGAGACCAGACTAATGATGACACTTGGGCTTTTGAAAAGTTATTTGCTTTGATTGTGACGGGGATGAATACGTAAGAGCCAGAGTCGGGAAAATATAGGTTATGTGATTGCTTTAAGCTGAACAGCATCTTGAGGAGCTCTTGTCTCACTTTTCACACGTTTCTTTTTCTTTTGTTTTGGACAAACCTGCCTTAAATGAAGCCCATCATAGGACCGTGACTGTATGGGTAACAAGCAGTGAAGCCAGAAAGACATTTTAATACTATTAAACACAGAAAACGAGTCTTAGTTCTACCTTTGGGGTTAGTTTTGTTAGCGTAGAAGTCTTTATTTTTGTTGTTGTTGTTAGTTTGTTTCAGTTCCAAGTTTGGTTGATGGTGTACTGACCCGTACCTCCATCTCCTTGAGCACAGGGTGGTCTTCAATCCCAGGGAACAGGACCCGCATTGCATAAGTGCGATAATCCAGGAAGGGAATCCCGGCTCCGTCCAGCTCCTGGGTCAGCTCATGGATGTCTGTCTGGAGCTCAGCGAAGGCTGAAGGAAAATGAGGCAGAAAGAAACATAATGTAGGAGTTATTTACACTGGTGAAATACACTCATAGTTCTCGTACTCAAAGACATGTCCAACTTTTGGAAACAACAAAAGAAGTTATCATGACTTATTTGTGTCTATGTGTTCGACAGTTTTATTGTCCATCTGTGTTATACAGTGACGTGAGAAGTGGCCTGACGTGGTCCATACCTGAAGTATCGTGTAGAAACCCTTCACCTTCATCTCCTGTTGTGCTACTCGAAGGTGGATCTATGTTAATAATATCCGTGGCTGAACCTCCAACTTCCCATTACACAGCGTTCCTTTTTTTCGTTCAAGTGCTCCTTTATAACTACCAACACGCTGCTCTGTAGACTATGGAAGCCTCGTTAGCTCAAACCATGTGTTGTAGACCCTGTTGTTGGGTCGTGGAGCACACACCATAAACAAACAGCCAGCGTCACCTCTTCAAAGCCGTCTCTGCATGGCTGATTTGGTACAGAGCACAGTTCTTGCTGTCTACACCAGAGGTGTGGACTTGAGTCACAGGACTTGGATTAAAGTCAGACCCCAGTCATTGATTTGCTGACTTGAAATTTGAAGTTCTTGAGCTGGGGACTGTTGGCACTCAGGACTTGAGGATAAAGACTTGAGAGTTACTTGACACTTGCAAAACAATGAGCTGGTCCCAACTTTGGTTCACACTGACTCAAATCAACTGCACTTGTTACCAAAGCGCACCTGGGCTGACCGAAACAATGCCAGTGTGAAAATGACCTAGTCTAGATAAAGTCTATATGACTAGGGTTTACATGTCCATCTATGGTGAAATGTACAACGGGTAACTTTTAAATGGTTGACATGTCAGGGTGCACTTCTATAACTTATAGGTTCATAAGAGCACCACTGTGAAGGAGGGTCTCTGCACTCCAGATATCCAACTGTTGGATTTGTGTTTCTGTCCATGCTTTCTGCCAAAAGGAGACCACCTTGGTCACGTTAAGGAATCTGTGTAAACTGCTGATGCTGCATGGGTCTCAGTTGTTGCTTAACAACCAATACAACAGCTCAACAGGTGGCTTTCATTGGTTGTAGTCTGGTGTAAAATGAAGCAGGCTACAACAGTAACAGGGAACTGGATCCACTGACAGCAAACTAATACTCCATAACACCCTGTGGTGGTACAGCACAACTTCAGCTGTTTGTCCACTACCAGCAGCAGAAGAAGAAGCCAACATGGGGGAGTTGAGATGAGAGTTGAGATTGCTGCTCACGCCATCGTCTTCCTCCTACAGCATCAGCGCTGAGTCAACACCAATCCAACGTTTTGGGCCTGCACAAAATACTTAACCCAAAGTAGGGATTCACTGTGGAACCAAGAGGTTTTTTTAAAAAACAAACAAACAAAGACAGAAACAAAAAACCTGTCTGTGAAGCTGTCCCAGGTAATGGGGACAAACACCAATGGTCGAAGCCCCATAAAACTACACCAGACTTCAGCTAATGGAAACCTGCGTGATGCATTCATGACTGTTTGGTGATTTCAGATACCTGTCTCTATGCTACTGCAACAACATATCGATGCCCTTTGATGGTCCGTAAAGTTTGATTCAACAATTCATCTTTCACTGTATGTCACCAATTCATCAATGACAGAAAAAAATAGTTTCTTAAATATCCAGCAACTGGAAAATAATGTAAAAATGTCGAGTACGTGTCCTACAGTTGTTTGATGTGCTAATTTTGCATCAAATTAAATGCTATTTACTAATTTAAAACTTCAGTTGAGCTAAAGAATCTGATCAGACCACTGGAGCTCACTAAATACTGTTTCTGCAGGGAATCCTTCATCTCTCTGGCAATTATAATCGAAAATAAAATTCAAAGAAGGAAAGTCAGGGGGAATAAAGATCACAGCTCAGAGAAAACAGAATCTTGGAGAGCTTCTGGAGTCAACTAACGCTTGGTTACTTCTCAGTAATTCCTATGTACCATTATGTAACCAAGCTTTAGGCAATACTCCTTTCAGTAAATCTGACTCGACCACTTTCACGGCTAACTCCAACAAAAGTACAGAATCAACACCCAATCACAGCAGATCTCGGCTGTGATGTTTTTCTGAAAAGGTGAATGATTCTGTACAGAAAGACAGTACGACCGTCTTACTCATATGAATGAGTAGGATGAGGAGAGCCAGGAAAAAGAAAAGACAATTCACACAGCACAAGCTGTGAATAAGTTGAGCTAGCGTGGGTCTTATAAAATGACTAGACAGCAGGTATATTAAAATGAGATATAAAGGGCGACTGTAAAGGTCAGTGATGATGAAGAAAAAGGGCTCCAAAGATGGTAATTAAAGAGGATCACAATGTAGATGAAACAGGATTGAGTGAATACATGGTCAGATGTACATGAAATCATCATCATAACAACAGAAACACACTCAGGAGCTTGTTGTAAAGGATGTTATGATGTGTGATTGAAAGAGCAAAAACCTGTATTTATAAAAATGTTCACAAGCAAGTTGAAATAGTAGAATATTTCATGGACTGTTCCATGTCACACATGTCAAAGTCAAGGCCCGCGGACCAAGTCTAACCCTCGACTTCATTTTATCTGGCCATGAGAGCACGGGTGTCTCTACTTCCCCTTGAAAGTCCATTTGTTGTTATGTCACGCTCCCCTGCTGTGCTGTTGCTTTCCTGTCACCAGCCTGCTTTCATCAGCTCTACATTTTCAACTCTGGGTTAATGGATATGCTTTGTGCAATGTTTTTAGGTGGTGAAAAATTGACTTTGAAGTAAACTGTGAGCTTATAAAGTTAACCCAATGTTTCTGTTCTAGTACCAGGCTGGATGGACCCTTCTGCCTCTAGATCTGCTGTTATTCTTGGTGACAGATTCTACACGGTGCTGTAACATTCTGCAAAAACCTTGGTTCATACTGCACCAAAAGTGTTCTTTTGAATTGCAACCTGGACTTCAGGGAAACATTCAAGTGCACTGAAGCCACTGTAATGTTCAAGAAACCAATCGAAGATGATCTCAGCTTTGTGACAGCATGTATGAGAAGATTGGTACATCGTGGTCATAAAAGGACGGTAAAGGTCACTGACATTACTCTGGTAGGCTGGGGTGATCATTTAGTAGGCCTATTTAGAGGCTTAAGGTGTGTTCAGAAAATATCCTCCACACCATTACATCACCAGCAGCGGCCTGAACCGCGAGGCAGGATGGGTCAGATTCTATCACAACTAATCAAACCAGGCAACATTTATCCAATGTCCATGAGAATTGTATCAACACTATCCTGTTCTTAAGTGACAGACGTGGTGTGGTATTCTGCTGCTGTAGCCCATCTGCTTTAAGGTTCAACATAGTGTATCTTCTGAGATGGTCCTTCACATACCTCTAATGTGAGCAGCGGTTATTTGAGTTACTGTTGCCTGTCTATCATTTTTAAGGGTCTCACTGGCACCAACAAAGCATTTCTGCCCAGGCAACTGCCACTTGATATTTTCTCCTTTTCAGACTGCAGAGATGGTTGTGCGTGAAGATCCCAGTAGAACAGCAGTGTCAGTTTCACACCATGTTCAAAGTCACTTAAATCATCTTACTTCCCACAGTAATCCAGACGTACCACTAGAAAATTTACATTTGCTCAGCAGGTCCGTTTAGCTAGCCTCCGTAGGAGCTCATTAATTATGCCCACAAAATCTCTGGGAGCCAATCAGACCAGTCTATCCTTGTAGAGCATCTCTGAGAGGGTTTAGCATGATGATGACAGAGCTGAGATGTTGAAGTCTGGATGGTAAATAAAACAGACGTCTGCAGCAATGTTATCGACAGTTTAAGACTTGGACTTCCATGACAGTCTCTTAGGGATTGAGGTGGATGAGGCCCATCTCATGTGTGCACTTCTGTACAACTTTGGTAAGTAGGCAACATCATCGATAAATACACGAAAAAGAAAACAAAGTGCACTCTTTGATTTTTCAATTTAAAAAAAAAAAATCAACAGAACCAGAAGACAGAAGTTCCTGGAAAGGAAAGTCAATTAATTGCATGAGTGGATAATTATTAAGAGAGCGATGGATGAGTTTTCATGCATAATTTCCCCCAGCTGTTATTGGGCCGTTTAGTCCACAAGAGAGATGAAAGAAAAGAAGCACAGAAAATGAGTGAAAAGAAGAAAAGAGAAATGGGAAGAGGAGAGATCAGACAGTGAAGGAGTGACAAAACAGGAAATTCAGAAGAACAGGAGGACAAGTGAAAAGGACGGACGAAGGCTGACGACAGAAAAAAAAACAGAACAGAGGAGGCAGAATGAAAGAATCAAGAAAGATGAAAGTATCAAGTGAACGTTGAAGACAAAAAGCACTCGTCTCTAAAGACAACTTTAAGATTCTCCTCATTTTCTAACGCACTTGATCCGTTTCCAACTCTCTTTATAAATAAAGTTTTCACTTTATTTATACCAATTGAAGCGAACTTCCCTGTTGCACGGCCACAGTTCCTTTCCCTGGATGGTTATCTGGCTGGTCTGCCTTCACGTTCTGGGGAAGACCATTAACCATCATGGTTCAGTCCAGAATGAAGAGATACTGCCCTTATTAAAATGGTGTCAAGTGGGAACATGCAAATGTTATAAAAAACTAAATCTTCTCTTATTGCAGAATCCAAACCTTCACCTTCGCTACCTGCAGACGGCGAAGGGAAGGTAAAGAGGAGAGGCCGGGCCCAGTCGGTGACATCCGGTGATTCAAACTCAACCATCAAAGTAACTACTACTTGAGGACATCATGTTAGAATTATTTATTACTTCAAAAAATAAATAAATAAATACAGCTCAGTTTGAATTTTAAGATCAGCTCTTCTGCAACAACACAGCAGCCCACTACGACTCCTGTTTAAGATGAAGCAGGAAACTGCATTGTTGTGACGAGTATTCAGTTAAGACGAAGCACACAATTAAAACTGTTCCCAATGAAATGAATTTTCATATAAATTAATTCTCACCATCGGTTGTTTCTGATGGTTAAAATACTTTGTAGATAAGGTTATTTTTATACAGCCTGGAGCTAATCAGGGTTTCCATTTTAGCTGCTGTGAACACTGTTTTGTAATTTTTTTCAGGAAGTGTGTGTGTGTCTTAGTGTGTGTTTCTGAGTGATGTGATGTGACTAAACACTCGAAACGAAAAGCCCTCCAAGTCTGGGAAGAGTGAAAAAGCCACAGTGCAGCGTTTGCATAAATTAGCATACAAACAACGCACTTCCATGAATTTGTTTGGAAGTCCATTTGCATTTTGTTTGCTTCTGCATCGTCATACAGAATCTTTAACAGCATCTTTATTACCTCCTCTAAGCTAAACAGTCATTTGCCTTTTTTTTTTTTGTGTGTGTGTGTGTGTGTGTGTGTGTAAGCAGCCATGCTTGCTAACATACGAGTCAGGGTGATAGCGTTTGGTGTGATGTTTGCGTCTCATGGACGGCTGAACCAAACAACTCGTCTCTTCCCCCTGAAGACTCTCAGAGCACTCACACACACAAACACACGCACACGCATGATCACACACATTGCGAACCGCCCATTTCAGCTGCTACTCCGCCCACCTGCACTTCTTCGTCTCCGTAGGCCAGCTGGGCGTGCAGCAGGCGGGGCGGGATGCTCTGGAGGGTGGGAAAATAGCCATGCTTCACATCCTGCACAGGAACTCCACTCTCCCATTTGTGTTGACTGAAACGTCGGCTGATTTCTCATCATGGAGGTTTTTGTGGTTGTGTTTTTTGAAACACATGAATGATGTCTTTGCAACAGGGTCAGAGCAGGTCTCTGAAAGCACCACTGCAGTCAGGGCGAAGATATGACTCCAAATCAAAACCAGTGGCAGCTTTGTCGGGTTTGGCTGCGTCTGAGTTTTGACTGTGGTCTGGAACATAATCCAGCTTGTACCACAGCTGTGTGTGGTTGCGCCTGTAAACTGAGGGAAAATGCCTCGACTGTCCTCACGTCAGTCATCAACACATCAGCTAAAAGGTCTCAGATTCTCCCTCATTGTGTTTATTGCAAACAACTTTCTTGTGACTTTAACCACATGCACCACATCATACTGCAGGTTTTTCATGAAAATGCTGTTTTTAGCAGTTCAGTCTTTGCACCAAGGCCCAATGCCAAGTCGATGCTATTTTATTGCTCAGAATGCTGGATGGAGCTGGATGTATTTCACATTGGATATCTGAGAAGGATCTGAGGCCTCTTCTGGCTGGATTTCATCTCTAACCCGGAGCTGTACAGGACAGATGTGACCGACCTGCAGTCCAACCCTCCGACCACCATATATTTATATATTTTTATGCCAGGTATTTCTATATTTTTGTACCACGTTATCTATTTTTGTCCCTCTCCTCTCTCTAGCCTTCATCCTCTCTGTCCTGTCTCCCTCCTCATTTCTTCCTTTACCCAGCTGACCATCAGCAGGAGGGTTCCCCCCCCAGCCATATAAATAAATATAAATAAATTGAACTGAACTGAAGACCAGAAGCCTCGGTGTCATCGTATGAAATGGTTTGGGCTTGTTCTTAAAGTGAACCAGAGGTAGCTCTACGGCTGACACTGCCCAATAAGAGAAAGCCTAGCAGGCCAAAAATTACCAGGCCAATTATTTTTCTACATTATCTCAAATAATTATCACACCAGGAGAAGCTCAATGCTGTAATCATACAACTGAAACTAAAACGAGGATTCTATTTCTGCGTTTTTCATGAATAAAAAATATTTATTTGCTATGAGTCATCTGTGAGAGTCAGACTTTTGCCTCGGCACACAAACCCCGCAGACTTCCTGTTGTTAGTGACGATCAAAGCATCCAACAGCTATCGACTGCATCTCTTGGCCTCTGCAGATTCCTTCAGATTTCTAACCACCTATACATAGATGCATTCATGTGATATTGTTTATAGCGATGAAACGCCTGTTTGAAAGCCATGCCACAAAAATATCGCTGTACACCCTGAACTTTCCCACGATAGATGTCGTCACTATGAGTTGTTAGTCTCATGAAGAATCTTATCATGAAATCATTGCTGATTATCTGAGTGATTACCCTCATTTTATCCAACTTCACAAGTTATTTGATATAAACTTGAGAAAAAGTGGTTTTTCAACATTCAACACTGAATGTTGTTCAACATTTATCAGCTTCAACTGACATCTGGTCTGCTTCCTTTTGGTTGTCATGTTTGAAGTACATAAAGGAAAGTACACGAAAGGAAGCAAGACTGCAGGCTACAGCACTGCAGAAAAGGACCTGAACCACCACCCACACAAACGGCAGCTATGACCCATATGTCGGCGACGTTCTTGATAGAGATTGTGCTCACCTTCTTTACACTCTAGGGCCACTCTGGACTCCAGGTTGTCCATTTGGAGCTGCAGGCGTTTCAGGGTACGGTCCGCGTCCCTGGACTTCCGCTTATAAGCTATCAGCACCGCAATGATGACCAGCAGGAGCAGGCCGCCACCCCCTCCGATACCAATGATGGCAGGAAGTGTCAAGAGGCTGTCGGAGTAGATGTGAAGAGTCCCTGGGGAGTACTCAAATCCACCAGCACGAATCTGAAATACAAGATTTGGAACAATCAGAGGAGGAAAAGTGAAATTAAGCTAAGGAGGCATAGCTAAGCATCCTGCAGGCAGAGGTTGTATTCAGATAAGCTGTTGTAAAAGATAAAATTTGTAATAGTCGCTTCTATTGCATCATAAATACAAATTCATTACAGTGGATTAGTTAAACTGATGAACTATGAGCTGTGTAAGCCAACCCTTGGTACCGCCCCAAGGTGTGGCGGGGTGGTGAAACTGCTTTCCTGTGAAACTGTTACATTTACTCTATTAACCTAGAATAAAGAAAACTTAAATATTGCATCACTGTGTGTGACGTCCGGTTGATCGATCAAAAATAAAGTATTTCACATCGTACAACATGTACTGTACTTATGGCCAATGAAAACTTACAAAAACTCATAAGTGGTTAAGCATTTTTATACTGACAGTAAACTATCAAACCTGGGATTTGGACAAACACTTTCTCCAGAAAAAGAGTGAAAACAATCATGGGTCAGCAGATGTTTGACAATCGAAGTATTGGTCTGAGATTAAAAGTTGTTGGTCTGATGAAAGAGAGGCTGGCTGACCCAATTTTCTCCAGCAAGCATCATATGTTCTGTACTCTCGCTAAACAGTCAGAGCTTTGACAGGCCTCTGCTGCGGCGGCTTACATCACCTTGACTGTTGTGAACGTTTCTCGCAGGAAAGATTTTTGATTGTTGCCTTTAGGCGAGCAACTTCAGACGGCTTTGAGAGTTAAGATTTCACAAGTGAACTTGCTGTTCATTTCTTTTATTGCTGCAGTTTCTGCAGGTATCTATGAAGGCTCTGTATTTGGGTTTGATATTTTGTTGGACTAGAAGTTAACAACAGCATAAGCCAGGGGTGTCAAACTATTTCATCACGGGCCACATCATCACCACAGTTACTGCTATTCTTTACTTTATCAACAAGCCATGTTGTAAAATTTCACAAAATTCACAATGTTTTTCATTAAATTGGGGCTTTTGTACTACAATCACAATTTTTTTTCTTGTATAATTGAAAATGAAATTTAAAAAAACTACTTTTTTCATTTTTTGTAAATTGGCAGATTTCACAATGTCAAATTTTTTCCATAAAACTGAATTTTTGTCAAAATCTCAAATATAACAAAACTCGCAATCAGGCCTGGTCGCAGTAACTACATACCGCCACACCGCCGTCACTTGACACGTATCAAGGTCATGGAATGACACTAAATAGGTGTGGAAATGTAGAAAAGGGTGTAAGTAAATGTAAAATATGGGTAACATAGGCTTCAAGATACAACACAAGCAATCAAGCACGTCAGAAAGTCTAAACGGGGGACCTCTTCAAGGTCATGAGCATTAACTCACTTGTGGATGAGTGTAGGCACGGCGCAGGAGAGATCAATGCATTCATTGTGTGGTCATGACCAGAAGAATTAATCAAACTACAGTGTCTCTCCACGATAGTCGGCTCTTCTGATAGTCGCTACATGGAGTCAAGCTTTATTTCTGAAACGCATCTCTCTGTGACCACAAGTACTGCTACTACTATTTTTTTTACTCCATTTTCCTGTAATGCGAGGTGTAATCATAGACAAATACGAGCTGCTATAGACCTGCTTCCTACTATTTAATTGGCTACAGCGTTCTGACTGGTTGCAACCTGAGTAATAATATCGCAGGTAACTTGGTGGGAAAGTTACAATTCAGTTTCTTTTCTTCTAAAAGTCACAATGCAATTGCATGTATAATGATAACTTTGGGCCCTAAAATCCCAAATATTTGTTATAAGAAGGTTTATTTAAGAAAAATCACAAGTTTTGATAAAAATGAGCAACTTTTTGTTCTAAAATCTTTTCCAAACATTTGCTAAATCATGACATTTTGACATAAACCAGCTGCTCTCCAGCTCAGTTGTTTTCTACTTTTTAGTGTTGGTACTGAACCAAACCGGCAGTCACATTGAAATTTCCTCAGAAATGTTCTCAGTATAAGAATATTATTGGATTTGCAGGCTCTCGTGGACCAGATTAAATGAAGTTTCAGGCTGGATCTGTTCCATGGGCCTCAAGTTTGTGGCGTAAGCGGTGAAGAACTGAGCACTCCAGAATGTACAGACTATACATACCCCCACTCACAGTATAACTAATCAAACAAAGCAATCACCAGCTTTTAAATGTCTCCCCAAGGAACCATGTTAATTATGAAAAGCCAAAGTTTTTTCTTTTCTTAAGACAAACTACATTTACATATGCACAGTGTGTCACTGGAATCCATCAAATCAAGCCATCTCCCAGGGGGGTTGATAACCGATTCAAATTAAGTGTGATTATAAGCTTTGAAGTTCTTGTAAGAGCAATTTCATGTTGACACAGAAAAAGTCTGATATATATATATATATATATATATAAATATATATATAAAAACAACAAGATGGTAGAGGAGCTGTTATATCAATTTCATTGTAGTCAGTAGCAACAAATTAAATTTGCAGTAGTAAAGATAATTAGACTGGCTTTTAAGATTAATGGCTTATCAGTTGCAAAGAAAAGAGTTGTCAGACTTGATTTTATTTTATTTATTTTGGCAATTATTTCTGGAGTTTGCATTAATCTGTAGTCAGTCTGAAGATGTCAGTTAAAGTTAGGATTGTTATTAGCCTCTGAGGACTGTAAACCTTCCATATGGGGCCAAAACAACATCGGTCCAAGCAGTTCTGAGTTAGTACAGAATATGTTAGCAGTTATTGTTAAATGTTTTAAATTCTAGTCCCTGCAGGCAAACAAAGGTCATTTTCACTTTGTATGTGTCGAACCTGCTGCTCTGTTCTGGAGCCTCAAGAGCCGACTGTGCAAAGAAAGATGTATTATGAAATTAAAAACGTATTTGATCCAGCATATCTTCAGAGATCCTTTGTGAACACAGCTAGAACCTTCTGCAACAACTCTTTGAAGAAAAGTAAATAATGACAGTTACTGTGTAATATAATTCCTTTTCCAGCACCAAGTGTTGAACTGAATAAGTCTATTCCAGTGTGTTCCACCTTTGTCAAAAATTTAAAAAGCATTGGTCCCACTATTTGGAAGCAGAGGCCATGAACGCTGCAACTTTTGAGGATTAGTTTGGTCGTCTGCTGGTAAAGACGTAGGCTATGACAATAGTGGCTGTGTCTTCTTCTGCAGCAATTTAATAATTTTTTAATTGTAAAGAAGCGCTTACTTTGAAGGCTCAGTGCATATAGAATAAAAAATAGTGTGATGTACAGAAGCTGTGAAATTTGATTTGATATTACAAGATATTGGGTTGCTATCTTCGTCCCCACATGGTCAATGTGTCATCACTGATATGCACATAACTGGTTATTATGGGGAATTATATCCTCAGATGACACAAGTACAAAATATAAAATGTAAACAGAAACAACGCAGTGATCTGTAAATGTCAAATCTACATTTTATTCTGATGAGAACATAAACAATTAATATTTAAACTGAGGACAGGACCCATCTTATGAAAAAGGGCCATTTTTAAATTTATAGCAGCAATATATTTTAAAAAATAAATTAAAAAAAAAGTTAGAAAACAATCCATATATACCTGGGACCAGTTGATCTAGTTTACGTAGAGAAATGTTCTTGTCTGATTCTTTTGTATTTTGCATGTCATGATGCTCCAAATGTTTGGATGTCTGCAGGCAGGCCAGTTCAGCACCCAGACCTTTCTAATACAAAGCTGTGCTTTTGTAATGCATGCAGTGTGTAGTTCAGCATCATCTTGCTGAAAATTGCAATTCCTTCCACACAGTGTCCATGATTTTCAAGTTTTAGTTTTTTTTCTGGACATTTTGCCTCTGTCCATTTTAAATGAGATTTTCAGAGAGAAGTCAGTGTTGTTTATGGATAATATTCTTGGCCAACTGCGTTCTTAGACAGGGACTTCCAGAAGAATTCAGCCTTTGTCCATCTTTACTTCTGAGAGACTCTGCCTCTGTCAGCTATTTATACCCAGCCATGTCATTCACCTGCTGCCAATTGACCTAGTTAGTTTCAAGTTGTTTCTCCAAGAATTTCTTTTTATACTTCTTACTTTTGCAGTGTTTTCTGACTGGTCCAAATTTTAGTTGCTGCCATCAAGTTTGAAATTTGCTAATATTTTTTACAAAATGGTAAAGTGTCTCACTTTCAACATTCCACATATTGTAAATGCTCTTTTGTGAATAAATATAAGCTAAAGAGAATTGTAAGTCATTTAATTCTGTGTTAATCTACAATCTCCTCAATGTCCCAAGTCTTTTGGGGTTGGGGTTGTTTGTTGATTTAACACAGAATGACTCAGAACTGTGACGAATACCCAGTTCAGAAAAGGATTTTTGATGGGCTACTGTGGAAAAAATGGTCCATCATACCTCAAAGCGGTGGCGGTAGATCTCACAATGAGACAGGGGCAAAGATGGAACATAGAACCATCTTGCCACCAAAGATGGGCTGTGACAGATAACTGCAGTGTCAGAAATTTGGAGGATTCATCACAGAGAGTGATGGCCTGTTTCTGCCTCTACAATCGGACGCACCATGAAATAACGTAAACATCAGCTTACGCAGCACAAGCCTAGCGACGACAGCGCCAGATACAATGCAGAAATGGGAAGAAAAATGTGAAACTCAAATAGGAGACAATTTATTTTATTTTCAAAGCAGACTAACATCACTACAACAATGCTAACCTTCGAGTCATTGGCGCATTAGCATGTTAGCAGTAATCTGCTAATGACAGCAATAACGCTATGTTTACCGCCTGAAATACACTTTATTCTGTTGTAGCCGTGATTCAACATATGTCCAGTTGCACAGTGATGGGGATTGCCAATGTCAAAAAACTCTGAAGATGGCCGGGGTCCAGGGTCAGTACCCTGGTAGGGGGCCCAGAGGTGCGAAGCATCCCAGAAGAAAATTAATTTAGTGAAATCTGTACCCCTTGTTCAAGTGTTTTCCAGAAAGAAAATAATAAAAAATTAAAAGATTCTGTTGACCAAAAAGCAAAAATAACATCCCAAAAAAATGTTTTTGCCTTTTTTATTTCAAAACCAGAAGACTTGTATACCAGACTTGAAGATCAAAGCCAGCGTTCACACATTCTGTTAGATTTTAAAATATACCGTATTTTCTGGACTATAAGCCGCTACTTTTTTCATAGGTTTTGAACCATGAGGCTTATTTAAAGGTGCGGCTGTTCTGTGGATTT
>JBAMYA010000022.1:1794601-1805965 GCA_037176975.1 Arrhamphus sclerolepis | reverse complement strand
TGTCTGTCAGTGGATCCTAACAGCGTGGAGTGCTGTGAAAGAATCCACCATCACCAACGGGTTCCGAAAGGCTGGACCGCTACGCGAAGAGAGCGGCGCACCTTCAGAGCCAACTTCACCGGAGGATGATAGTGACACGGAGAGCGAGAGAGATGGAGACAGATGTGACGAAGCGCTTCTGAGGTTGTTCAGCTCCGACACTGAAGAAGACGACTTCATGGGTTTCAGCGAAGATCAGTAAAGTGACAAGTGATTTCAAACACAGGAGATATGAAATAAATATATACTGGTTATTTTCTCCTATTTCTGTTACGTTTTAATCAGCAAAGTTGCTGCCATGTTAAAAGACACAATTAGGAAAGAATGTGTTCAGGTACATGTACATTTACAGTTAAAAATTGTTCTGTACATGTAGTAAATATCTATTTTTTTAACAGATATCTGAGGCTTATTGAAAGGTGCGGCTTGTATATCTTTTTTTTTATTATTATTTTTTTAAAAATAGAGCGGATGCAGCTTATATACAGGTGCGGCTTATAGTCCAGAAAATACGGTACACAATATCTTGAAGAACGACGCAGCGGTTGCCTGTAGTTCAAAGCCAGGGTCCACACATTGTTGTCAGCAAACCACAAAAATGTCACATTTATCCTGCATCCATTTAGCTGTACGAACGAAGGGCAGCGCACCACACGACACCAGATTACAGCAGTTTCCAGATGGGTTGACAAACACTCAAAACTACGTCGCCACATCGTATATCGGCAACAACGGACACACAGACCCATTTTCACTTATGAACAGTCAGAATAATCAAACCTTTCAGCAACGATTCACAATTTTCCACCAAAACGCTGCCATGCTCTTTCGCAGGAGAATGGAGGTAGTCGTAGTCAGCTTTGGTGGACTGGTGAAGACCTTTTTTGACACCAAATATTTTGCGATTCAGTTGGAAATTCCCATGACTGATAGCAGTGTGTAACATGCTGTAAGTGAATTATCTCCTGATTTGCATGTCTGCAGTGTAGCTTGGATCAATCTTATAACGGTAAAAGTCGTCCAGTACAAACCTGGCATCAGAAAAGTTGGGAATGGAAGAACGGCTTGTCGAGCTTTGCCAGCCCCAAATAAATAAATAAATAATGATAGAAATTAAAGCATTTAGCAACATGTCAGCTGATGACATACTTACTTGACTGACAGAGGGAAGGACTTCAAAAGCTGAAGGCCAAAAACAAATAAGTTTCTTCGAAAAACTCGAGGGAGACACACAGCTGCCAACACACAGCTGAGCATCTGAGGACACACACACACTACTGTACACCCCCACGTGCACACACACACACACGCACACACAAGCCCAGTGTGCCTCGACACCCATCGGGGTCGCCTGTATGTAGGTCACCGTGGATGGGGAATATTTTTGTGCCACAGCTGTGTCCTTCTCTGCTGCCGTGAACAACGCACGTAAAGACAAAGATGTGCTTCTAAGCGCGCGCACACCAGAAGAAAACCACGGAGCCAGCGCGTGAAGCAGCACAGAATATAGGAACAGACAGCTCTATTTTTTCCTCGGCCATTGTCACACAAAGGACTGACTCCAGCATCCCCGCCAACGCGTCGGATCCCTCCGATATTTAACGTGACATCTCGTTAAAAAAAAAACAAAAAAACAAACAAACAAAAAAAAAACAAAGAGGTGGATGGGGTGAAAAAAAAAGAGAGAAAGAGAGAGAAACTCCAAGAGAGCTCCACCTCGGAGCTGGCTGGTTCCGTCGAGAGCTATCATATTAAATTACACGGATGCACTGTCAGTGGCTTTCTAAGTTTATTGGCTGTAGCTAGCAGGGAGTAAATGTCATAAAGATATCGAGGAGTGACTGTGAAAGGACACCGGTGATGAGTTTAAAGGAGACGAGGGGGGTTGAGTGGGTGCACTACGGGGATATTTAGACAAACATCCAAATATATTCGCTGCGTCGCTGCAATGAGGTTTGACCTTCCTCAGTTTAGATGCTCCCCGAGTCGCTCTGTGATTTTGAAAGTCTGCTGCCGTCAGAGCAAATCAGGAGTTTCAGTCTGAAATCTGCTGACAGCTCAACACCCAGGACCAGTTAAGCTTCACGGCTGCCGCAGGACGCACTTGTGAGCAACCCCCCACCCCCACCCCCCACCCCCGACAACTATTTCCTCATTATTTTAAAAACACGTGAAGAGTGAAAGCGAAAGCAAAACCAGTGGCATTTGCACCATCTGACTCAAAACTTCTGATAAAAGACTGAATTTATGACTCCATTATCCATTTTTAAGTGCTAAGAGGTTTCAGGAAAGGCTACGTTACCTTTCATTTAGCCATTCTGGGAAAGAAAAGAACATAAAAAGGTTTGTGCTCCAAGATTATTAGATTAATGCTCAGAGACAAGCTTAATAACGTGTGTATAGCTTTAAGGTAGAACTTCATCGATGACAAGCACTGGGGCCACATGAGACAGAAATCATTCAAGCCCTCTTTAGTCATATAAAAGCAAGATGGTTTATAAACATGCAGATCATTCCCACCTCAGCAAAACAATCCCAGCTACTGGGACACACCGTCTGTTAATTACAAAGAAAGGTCAAACCTCAACAGTAAAGCGCGATCTCAAATCCCCAGAAGGCTTTGCAAGGTAAATTACCAGGTGTAAAGTGATGTAGCTGGGCCCTCATTGGCTTTGAACCCCTGAAGACCAACGGGGCTCCCTGCTGATAAGCAGCAGCTCAGGCTGAAGTCTTCCCCGATGAGAACGACAACACGTGTCCTACAGTGACCGAGCTCTCGGCCTTCTGCGAAGCCAGAAATGGTCCCAGCTCCAACTTACAGAGTTACTGAGTTCTCAGCACCACGTAGAGAGTGTCACAGGAGACCTCTGTGACCTCTTTTGGGTTTAAATTGAGCAAATCAGCCTGAGGCAGCTGTCTTTACCCCTGGTTGAAGGCTAGCCAGGGCTAACCCATGCACGCCAGCCGCACTGTCTCTGGCTCATCAGCAGGAGCCGTGTCCTCTGGTTGCACAAGCTGACTAACTGGACCAGTCGTCAACACTGGGACCCGTGCTGGCTGACCTTGGGTCCCGGCAGAGCTCTGCTGGGCCTCATTTCAGCTCTGGCAGCACTCGTTTTGGTAGCAACATCTGAAATGAAGATGTTTCCATCAGAATGAAGGTGAGATTCATTCTGTACACTTTGTGCACTTGGACAGAAAAGAGGCTTCAGAAACACTCATCACAGGTGGTTTGTCCAGTCCGGCTCGCCACAGCATTCTATCTGTCCCGAAGGGACGTGCGAAGACAATCATCTAATAACGAGAACATTTCTGAGGAAATTTCAACACAACATTAAAATCTTTACAAAATTTTTGACAGTTTTTTTTCTAAACGTATGATTTTACAAGAAAAAAATGTAAATTTGAAAAATTGTATATTTCAATTGTGTAACATAACAAAAATTATTGTTTTACAAAAAAAATCCCTTTTCTTAAATTTGCAGTTATGCTGGATTTGTGATTTTAGTACAAAAGCTTCAATTTTGTGATAAAAGGTGTGAATGTGAATTTTGTATTACTTTTTTTTTTTTCACAAGTACAGGTAACAGTAACCATGGTGATGATGTGGCACCGGCTGAAACAGAGTTCGACAACCCTGGGCTACGGCAAACCCGGTGGTGCAAAACACCACAAAACAGCTGCATATGACAGAAAAGAATACATTCAGTAACATATATGTCAGTGGCACAGGTATACCGAAATGCAGCAAGACGATCCATTAGGAAAATGCATTTGAACATTTTGAGTCATCATAGACAGAAAAGCATTTATTTTGTTAACACGAGTGTCCCTGCGAGCCACACAGTGAGCACAATATCAAAGACCCAGGGACTAACGTCAAAGAATTTAGTTTCTTCTTTTTTATTGATTAAACCTGTACTTTCCCAGCTTTGTCGAGCCAGAATGAGTGCTTTCTATTGTCACGGAGGCTGCAGGAAGTGATGGCTGGAGCAGCAGAGAAGACGAGTGCTGTTTTGATGAGAGTTGAGAGCTGCTGGAGAACTGTCTGGCTGCAGATTTACTGAAGGTTAGACACATTATATTCCGTCTTCTATTAAACGTCCACCCCATCATAGTTAAGTGAAGCTAATAAAAAAAATATAGAAAAAATGGAGAGGGCACTGTGGGACTCTCAAATCTAAAAGCAGCAGAACCTTCAGCAGAGAAGTGCTGACGTCTGCACAGCTGTTGAAGCCAATACGCCTCAGTGGAAGAAAAGAAGCACGGCTTTGCATCTGCAGACGTGTCTAAAGGTTGGCCTGTAATAATGTGAATTATTTCCCTTTGCTTACATCTAACATGCTAACATCTACCCAGCGTTGCACAGCATGCAGCTTTAAATTTCAATAAAGGAACATTTCTGGTGGTTCTCGTTCCTTTGAATAAAGTAAATGTTTTGTTTGTTTGTTTTTTTGTCAGCAACTGGACAACTAAAGGCCAGTGAGGATTACTGCGTTAAATTACACGTTTACCTCACTGACATAAAGAAGAACCCACAAGCCTGATGACATCAACTCAGAAAAATGTTGAAACAAAAATCAAGATCAAAACATCAACCCAGCAATGAAGCACGGTGGAGGGAGGATCATGATTTGAAACTGCATTACTGGTAGATTTTTCCTCCTTTGTTTTTGAATTTCCCGCTGCTATTTCTCCTTTCTCGTTTTCAAATCGGGTGCCATCTCATGTAAAATATACTTTATTTGCTCTGAGCTACATACAGGAAGTAAACAAAATGAAAGTCGGAGTTGTAAACTACAGCGCTGCAAAAAAATAACTCACACTGCCACCTAGCGGTTGGAGGTGTAATGACAGAGCAACACAGACAATAACACAGAAGCATAAATGAGCCTTAAATCCATCAGAGCTTCAGTAAAATAAAATCTATATTTTGGAGCTGCTTAGTCAGAGCCCAGACCATGACCCAATAGAGATGCTGTGGAATGACCTCAAGAGGGACATTTACACAAGACATGCTGTAAATGTGTCCAAACTGGACTTCTGGAGGTGACACAAGCATTTACAAGTTTGATCCAGAGCTACACTGAAAACACCCCTCACTAGATGTCATTGGCACCAAACGAAGTTGGACTGGCAATGAACCCCAAGGGATCACTTCCTTTTTCCACACTGAGACTGTTTCATGCTTGTGTTTCATGAAGACATGATGAAATGTAGAATGTTTTCACATATTTTTTCCTCTGATGCCAGCTGTTTTTCTTTTCATATTTGCCCCTTCTCACTGCCCTGAGAGTCTTACTAATAAAGATGACCAAGTTATCTTTCCGTGGAATAAACTTTACGGATTGCCGGGATGGAGTCGGACAGAGAAGTGCAACGCTTGGTTATTCCGAGAGCGCCGCTGACGGAGACAGAAGAGGAGCTGTGATCTGACCGTGACTTTGTGCTGTCCGGTGAGGTTGGGCCACTCGCACAACAGCTGGCTCTCTGACAGCGTGAGGACGCAAGGAGTCTCTCCAATCAGGACTGTGTAGTTCAGGCGATTGTTTCCTGGAGCCGCTGGGATCAGGTTACGGCCCTAGAAACACAGATGGAGAGAAAAGTGATGAAGGGAGCATCACAGGGAGATTTGTAGGCGCTGAACATATTTATGGTTATTAAGCTTCGCATTGAAAGTGAAACACATCATCAACAGCTTTTCCTGCTAAACGACTTCCATCTGTAATTTTCTCTTGTGGCTAACAATTAACTCGTTAATGATGACTGATATTTTTACAGTAATGATATGGCACAGACAATTAATTGCTCATTTAACACCTCTTTGAAGGATACAGGTCTCCTTATTCATCTGTTTACAGCCCTCATAAAAGACAATTTGAGAAAAGGTCAAATATATACAATTTAATCAGAAAAGGTTTAACGACAGGTGAGTGGTAGCAGTTTTTAATAAAACACAATAATGAACAGAATGAATCGAGCATTTGCAGACACTATTTTCATTAAGTTTTCCTTTTGTCGGAACATGAATGACACTTTGTCCAAAATGCAAGAATATACTCTTCTACAGGTCCGTCATTTTATTTTGGACATCTACTGGATTAAGAAAACACATTTTAAAGTTAAAAAAAAAATCAGTATATAAATTCTCTAACGTTGCAGATTGCTGAAGTTCCCAGTGTCTTTAACCATCTGTTTTTGCTCCCGTCTCTTTAAGGTCAGACCCACTCTGCTGTGATTGGTCAAAATTTTATTTGCCATTCCTTGTTTGATGGAATCTAGATCAGCTAGCTGGAATTTGCACTTAACATTCAAAGTGATGGATGTGCCAGGTGCTCCCTCAGAGAAAGCAACACAGGTGGCTGCTCAGAGCAGCACCACCCTGCTGAACATGTTCAGTGGCATGAAGACAGAACTTCCTCAGCTCAGGTTAAGGAGTTCAAACTCAAGTTAACAGAGCATGCAGCCTGCAGACCCTGATAGCTTTCATTGTTGACCAAGTTAAAGCAACACAGAGGGGTTTAATAATGTTAAAATATCAGTTTTAATTCATTTGAAAGAATGTTAGATTATGTTTAGATAGTGTGGCATTTTCATGGCCATGTCCCTAAAACACCATCCACAGTAAACTTTGGGCTCCTGACCCAATCATCTGCTGCGACAACTGCACAGCGCTTTAAGGCACACACGTGTCACACAAACAAAAATGAAACTACCCCAGAGCTACTGTGACATCATGACAGAGCCCACTCAGAGAATCCAGAAAGACAATAGTTAGAAATGAAAAGACAAAAAAACAAACAAACAAGGAGTAACTGGGCAAGAGACTGAACTCGAGCTGACCTCGGACAGAGCTGGTCAGACAAAGCAGCTTCACCTCCACACCTTCAGGGGATCCATCCATCCATCATCTATACTTGTTTATTCCTGCTTGCGGTCACACGGATCTGCTGGAGCCTTTCCCAGCTCTCTTTGGGCTAAAGGCAGGGGATCCTCTGCACTAAAAGTTTCTTTGTGCCACCTAAATATACGCAGCTGATTTTAGTTCCAAAAAGGAAAAAAAGTCAACTCAACCGTCTTGTTTTAAAGACGAGCAACAGTTGAGCGGATTAAGGTTGACCTGGACAACACTGTCTTAAATGGACAAACTGAATGTTGCATTCTTCAATCCATGACACCAACAGTCTTGACTTGACTGCTTTAACAGTTCACTGCTGCTGTGATGAACCAGATTTGCAGCAGTGGAGAGAAAACCTCCATTTGGCGTTGACTTTGGAAGTTTGTATGCGCAGAAAGGTACAACACGCTCAAAGGAAGAGTAAAAAACACAAAAAAACAAACAAAAGAAATCCTTTGTGCCTTTCAAGCAAGAAAAACTGGTCTCCAAGCACAAGTTGTTTCTTGCCACATACATGGAGGATCGCACTGGAACTGTTCATTTGATGGTGTAAAGTGTGGTTTCCCAGAACAGCGTTCTCCTAATGTGGGATGTTCCGACATAATTCTGACAGATCGAGTCAGGCGGAGAAAAAGAGAGAGAGCAACGTCAGCAAGATCGACTCCTGTAAACAGAAACATTAAAAAGACCAAGAGCAAACCTCAACCGTCCCACTTCCGGGTTGAAAATCATCCACAAAGTTTTTCTTTTTTCACCTTCGGTTTCATATTACATCCATGACAACTGTACAGCGGTACAAATCCCATTAAATAAAATTATATTAAGAAATGAAGCTGACCAATCAGATGGCCGGACATCATTTGACATTTCTTGACTGACAGCTAGCCATTGGATCTGGTGCTTTGACAGGCTTGTCCGCCTCTTTGCAACATCACATAGCATAGATCCAGTTAAAATGGGCTTTAAATGTAGAAATCTATGGGTCACATGACCTAATAGTTCGTCCAGTGTTTTACAGTCAGTGGTTCTGACCTGATTCTGACAGATCTAGCCAACTGGAGAAGGACAATGAATTTGAGAAATGTTAACTGTAAAGCTGTTAAAGAGGCCCTAAAACCCCCAAAGGCCACTGCCAATTTGACGTGAGATTTATTACACATTTAATAGTTTACAGTTTAACAAACATTTCTAGAGAATGTGTGATTTGGGCTGGTTTTTAATGAGTTGGGTGGGTTTTATGTCGTGTTTGAGCTGGAAACTGCCATTCAGATCTGGCAACCCTGGTCACAAGGCACTGTTTCCATAAAGCTGGATAAATGGAGGCTTGAGTCAGGAAGAGTATTCAACCCACAAAAAAGACGACGTCAAGTCAGTATGCGGAGCATGATAATCTGCTGTGTCAACGCCTACAAGCGAAAAGCTGAAAGTAGTTGCCTTTGCATTTTGATCTAAAGTCACTGCACTTTGGCGATGATGGAGAGCGGAGTACGCTGTGTGAGAACCAATACATGTAGCAGGAAATGTGTCAGAGAAACCAAACAAAGAGGAAACAGCAGGGGAAAATGGGAGAAATATGAGAAAAAAATGAGAAAAATGAGGAGGAAAAGAGAATGAACATAAAATCAGAGCTGGCGGGTTCCACGTAGAAAGAGAGAGAGAAGAGAGCTGCCACGTCTCCTGCTGACTGAGCAGTGGGACGCAGCGACCAGACTCCGTTTTCCAATCCCATCGTCTCCGCGGGCCGCCACCACCGGGCGCCGCTCCGCAACCCTGTAAACATGCATCCCATTCCATCTCGGTATCACACACACACCCACAAGCTTCCTATACTCATGACAACTTCAAGCCACACACACACACACACACACGCAGAAACACTGCAGGGAAGAAGCATCACGCAGGGAAACGCTCTCAAAAACACATACAGACATGTGGGAAAGTGCTCACTGAGCCCCCGGATCAGATGGATGGGGTTTCTTACACATCTCAGTTGAAACAACAGATGAGAATTTAATTGCGCGGTGGGTACCCCCCACACCCCCAGCTCTCTGAAAGTCAGTCTTCGTCCATCCACAGCTTCCACTGGGTAAGCAGATCCACCAACAAGCCAAGCAGGATATTTGGTAATTACCGCAAGACTCTTTGCTAATAAATTATCTTTTGAGAAATAAATTGCAACTGTTACGCTGCTTTTCAATCTCTCCATGGAAATAAGCAGTGTAACACACTCTTTGATACCACAAGAGATAGTCGGGGCAATTCATCTATCTAAATGATAACAACATCCAACGCTCGATTCCATGCAAATTTAACACATGAATGTGACACTGATCTGAAAGAAATGGATTTTAAATCGACTACTTATTGTGTTGAGTGTCTTTTTAAAGCCTCCTGCAGCAGTGACGTGATGGATACATGCACTTGAGAAGTTTTGTTTATAGCATCTTTAGTTATTTCTAGACACTAATCCTCTGTTTCTTTCAATTAATATTGCAGACGTGGCACTGTGTGTGTGTGTGTGTGTGTGTGTGTGTGTGTGTGTATAAATTTCAGGGGAACTTGTTGAGATAATACAATGACACCAACACCCAACTCAGAAATTGGCAATTAATTTCACGCACTAATGTCCAATCACTTTTGATGAAAATGAAAACCAATAAAAATCCAAATCTCTTGGACAGCAGGCCTGTGTGCTTCCACACCGTCCTTCAAGCACCAGAAATTAATTACACAAATTGAGAAGGACTGTTATTTATGGGGGCTGGAGGCTGTGGAGGAGAGCAGCTTTCAGAGAAGCTGCTGATAGTTGAAGGACAGAAACTGGCCTTGGAAGGTGTGGACATGTCTTTTCAACTTTCATTTATTAATAAGCCAGGACTTTTCTTCTCACCTTGGAAACATATTTGAGAGCTTTTTTCTTTTCTTTCTTAGATAAGCAGAAAGCTTGTGAGCGGAGTTTTGAGTGTCGGTATGAATGCGCGCTACTAATGAAAAAAAAAATTGATTCAACAAGTTTGAAACCTTGGAAGAAACTCTACCACCACCAAATGGACAATAGTATTTGGTCACGCCTGTTAACTCAGGAGTTTCAATCAGACCCTGAATCACAGTTCAGGGTTAATGACTGCGGAGCCACATGGTTTGTAAAAGCCGTGTGGCTTCAGAGCTCAAGGCCTGCATTATATTTGTGTTTTACAACGCGTACACAAATGCATCACGGCTATACACACATATCCTGCGTTCACTTGAACTACTTTGCAAAGTACATACGAAAATATTGTCAGTATTCCACATCGGCGAAATGAAAAGGAAGGTCCTATCCTGACGACATTGACTTTATGGTCTAACCAGTGATGCTGGTGGTGTTTTTTCTGGCTGTGACGGCAACAAAAACAAGTAGATAACTTCTTCTGTTTCAGTTCCTTCACACAGTTGTGTTTTTGACTCTGGCTCTGCATATTCTGACCCCAAGTGGAGACCTCCAGTATTACATGCTCTCCCCGCGTAGTACGGAAGTAAGAAACTTTCACAGCGCAGCTGGTTGTGTACGCAAACAGACATGGATGCATAGTCACACTGCAAGTATATCTCAGTCTTGAACTTCCAATGGTCTTAATGTTAAGCACAAAGCTTTGCAGTTGGGTTTCCATGCACGAGCAGCTGCACACAAGAATCACAACACCAAGTTCAATGCCTAGCGTTTGATGGAGTGGTGGTCAAGCACACCAGCTGTGCTTGGGGTAATGGAAACGAGTTCTGAGCAGTGACAAACCACAAGTAAACCTTCTCTGTTGGGCAGCAGGATAGGCGAGTCTGGGATAGCGCGACCTTAATGCTTCAGCTTAGCCAGCCGTTTTGAACAATGCTTCCAACTTTGTGGCAACAGTTTGGACAAGGCTATTTTATTCCACCGTGACTGTGCCCCAGTCCCCCCAGCAGGGTCTATGAAGACAGTAAAGATAGTTTTATATGTCAGTGTGGAAGAACTTGACTGGCCTACGCCGAGCCCTGATCTCAACCCTGTGGAGCACCTTCAGAAGGAACAGGAGGAGTGATCGAGAGTCTGGCATCCAGTACATGCTCTACTGAATGAATAGATTCACATTTTCACAGAAACACTCCAGGAAGCCTTCGAAGAAGAGTGGAATTTATTACAACTCCATATTAAAGCATATCTATTTAAATAACACGTCATTTCCAGTTTACCGTCCCAATGATGCAGGATGCAATAAAAAGATATGTTTCAGTAGAAACCTTTCTGACAGCTCTGTTATCAAGTTCAAGGAAGAAATTCCTGCTCTGCTTGAACATTTGTCTCCCATTTATGCTGCTATGAACAGCTCTGAGGGTCTGGATCCTTCATGCATTGATAGTCTTGCAGATGCTCTACAGAGTTCCTGCGTTTAACTTTGGATGCTGTTGCTCCT
>JBAMYA010000022.1:1783841-1794501 GCA_037176975.1 Arrhamphus sclerolepis | reverse complement strand
TGAGCTGGGATAGGCTCCAGCAGACCCCCGTGACCCTGAACAGGAAATAGCGGGTATAAAAAATGGATGGATGGATGAAAAGAAGACACAAGTAACTGTCTTTGGTCCCGGTGACACCAGTGGATCTTCTTCTGTGGATTAGGAACCCTCAGACCACATGAAAAGCCTACTGTGACAGACCTGGGTTTTAGACTGATGGTTAGATCAGCACAAATAGTGGAATTCATTGCCGTTAAATACCAGACAGGCCATTGGCCATTTTTAGACAGTCTATTCAGACGACACACTTTTGTCAGTGGTGCCTGGTTTTTAAGTGCTTTATAAATAAAGTTGGTTTGAATTGTAGAACAGCATGTTTGGTAGCATGTTCAAGGACATCACCGTGATGATGTTTGTTGCATTTTGAATCCACTTGTTTCGGATTTTGACTAACTTTAATGACATGCCAAACATCTTTGATGAACAGAAAGTTTTTAACTCATTAATTTACAAAAAATAGTAAAGCAGAAAGTAATCAGGACTTTGTGCATCTGTGAGCCTGAGAGAAAGCAGAGCGGCATAAATGAATGCTAATCAGCCACATACACCCAAAACCTTCAGAGGGTGATTATTACCACTCCGAGGCTCCGACGAGGAGAAAATTCTGCTCCCGCTGATAAATAGAAAGAAAAACACGAACGAGCCACTAGAGGGATATCAGAGAAATTAATTCAACAGGTAATGTCTTCTAACGCCAACAGGGAATAGATAATTTGTTGTGTGAAAAAAAAGAAAGAATATCCCCTCAACTCTGCAAAGTAGAAAAAGTCATTAGTAGAAAAAAATGAATGAATAAACAGATAATTAAATAAGTGAAACTCAAACACCTGAGAAGCGGACGGAGACGGAGATGAAAGGAAGCGGGGGAGGAGGGAGGATAAACTGGAGATGCGCTTGTGAACAAAATGGCAACAAGGACTGTTGTGAATTTCAAGATGACGAAGCCTCTGAGAGGATGGGAGGATCAGAGAAAAAAAAACAGCCAGTGAGGTTGAGAAAAAAAACAAAGAGAGGCCTCAAACAGCAGAGGAGGGCATCCACGAAGCACGTATACGCTCAGATTTTATGATTCCTGTTTTGTCATCTGTTAATCGGCATCATAATTATCTCCGTTGATGCTGCGCTGCCGGCACCTGCAGGCAGGTTTGTTTGCCATCGCAACATTAAAAAAAAAAATAAAAAAAATTGGAGAGAGGTGGAGTGGAAAACTGAGAGGGAAGGAAAAAAGAGAAGCATGGATGTCTTCCCTCCGCCGGCTGCTCCCTCGGCAGACAGTCGGAGGCCGGACTTCAAAGCCAGCCTTCCCGTATCCATCTGCCTGACTCGGCCCTCCGCTCGGCCTAATCTGATTAGCCACGGCTCAGCTTAAAAGTAGCATGACGCTAATTAATCTGAACCAAATGAATGATTTAATTAACATTAACATCTCCACTTTACACCAGGGCAAAGCTGGGCCAGCGCCGAGCCGCTCTGCCTCAGACGGATAACGCGGCTCCGGTTCAGGAAGAAAAAGACGGGGATGGAGCACGGAGGGATTAATGAAGGATGGAGAGAAAAGCAGGAGAAGAGGAGGAGAGGGTCTTTATGAGATTTGGATAAGCCAGAGCAGTTTCATAACGCATGTTTTTAAAGAGTATTAGACCTTTAACATGAAGCGTGGCATTGAATTTCTAGAATCACAATGGAGATACTGTTCGCTTTAGTAAAAATTAATCGCTGTCTTTCTTCACAGGGTTGTTCATTCAGAGCAGTTACCTCTAAGATGTGTGTTTGACCTCATCTGAAGACGACTCAGCTGGCATTGGTGCTACATGCTAAAATGATCCAACAATAACATAACTTATACTGCTTTTAAGTCATCATTTTTGCAGAATGACCCCAAATACATTGTTAAGTGTGTTTATTTTATTTAAGAGGTTTTCAGCTTTGGTGGCCTTTATTGACAAAAATGTGACAGGAATCAGGGCAGGAAGACGGGTGAAGACATGTAGCAAAGGAGTCGCGCTCACGACCTGCTGCTCGAGGCTATTGCCTCGTATATGGCCCGCCTGCTTTAACCACTCGACTCCACGGCGGCCCAAGTATGTTCATTTTCAAAATATTTTAAACTTTCTACACATCATGAATTATGCTTGAATATGTATTAAAAATAACTGACTAAACAAATGAGAGTATATCAAGAAAAAACAACCCTGATGCTGTGTAAAACATAGTTCCCTTTCTGACATTGCTCGGAGTTTCTCGCTGGGAATAGTCTCGGCTCAGGGCTCCGCCCCCACATGTCACATCGGCCAACCAACCGTCTTCTGCTGATTCTCACTTTCTTCCAGTGACAAACGACACCAAAGCTCCTTCAGCACATTCAGGCTACCTTTGGACGTTTCTCAGGTGTCTCAGAGAGGTCTAAGCATGTCCGAGCTCTGGTCTGGATCACACCGAGTCCTTCGTGTGAAGGGTTTCACAGTGACAGTGTGCAACAGTAACTGCATCGAGGCAAATAGTTTCTCTGTTTTTACTAACAGTTTGCTTGTGTAACTTAAGCTAACGTGTCAAGGTGAGGGTTGGCTTTGCTTCGCCTTAGCTTGCTGGTAAAATGTGTTAGCTGAGTTAAGCTAATGTGTAATGATGAGCTGAGTTCTTGAGTTGAGAGCATCATTTCTAGCTATAGCTGCCATTTCTTGAAGATGAAAAAAAAAAAAGGGTAGATATGTGAGAGCGCTAAACATGTTCAGGTTCATGTCCACACTGCTCATCGACGCCAGATGGCAGAGAGCAGCAGTAGCTACTTCCCAGGACCTGTTCTCGGCAGTTATTAGGCTTTAGTTGAATTATTTTTTATCTATTCTTATCCATTTTTGGTTTTTGGACAGAAAAAACAGCCCTCTTTAGTTCCCACAGCGCTTCAGGTGTGTTGAGGTCTTGACTTGGACTTGCACAGTCACAAATATTGTTTTTTGTTTGTTCGTGTGTTTTTCTGATGCAGATTTGCTAGAGTTTGCCAGTGTGTACTGTTGCACAGTTTGACCTGTAAATTTCTCGGAAAATACACTGTTGTGAAGTTTGAGAAGTTTTAAATGCTTTCCACTCGTGAAATGTAGAACACAGACTCCAGTGTTGTTTGGAAATGGTTTCATGGTTTCCATACTGAAGCACAAAATCCTTCTCTAAGGTCACTGCTGATGTTTTTCCCTCTTGGCATTGTGTAGAGCTGCTCTAACAGAGGTCTGCACACCTGCCGATGATCAGTTTGTCAAGGATTGATGATTAGCTGCACCTGGATGCAGTTTACCTCCTTTAATCCTGTGGAAGCATTCAGGGCATACTTTTATTGTTGGGAAATAAATAATGGCATAGTAGGCTATTGTTTGTTTGTTGTTTCATCTTGTTTGATGTGCCTAATCCCTAAAATTAGGAAACTAGTGCAGAAACAAACCAGATTAGAGCAGAATTAGAACCTTGACTACATAGCAGACACTGATCAAGATGAAGTTGGGTATAAAGCAAACAGTCTGGGATTAAAGTGCACATGTTACTTTAGAGTCAACATGAAAAAGAAAGGAAAAGCAGAAGACAACAGATTAGAAATGGTTAGTTAATCTGACTCCACATGCTCCGGGACTTGCATTATCTCGTGTAATGGAACGTCTAAAATCATTAGCCTCCACCACCCAGCGTATTACACTTGATGAAGAATTTAGAATTGGTAATTGTTTTCCACTTCATGCACAAGTAATGATCAAAAATAATAAATACCATCCCTCTATGTCGCTTTCTGTTTTTCTTTATCAATTCCTGTATTCACATCTTCCCTCCCGCCATTACACAGCGCATTTATCAACCTGTCATCCAGCCATCGCTCTTCCTTCTTCCTCAGCCTATTGCCTTCACTCCCCCCCTCCATTTGTTTATCCTCCAGTCTAACATCAATCCCTATTAATTTCTGGGTTGGATGTTTGTTTGTTATCACCATCAATCCATCAATCCCTCTGCCCCGCTTCTATCCACGAGACAAGAATGGTGTTTTTCGAAACAAATGGTATACTTTCACCTTTCTCCCTGACGGTTGTCAAAAATGAAATAAGAGGGTTCTTATGAAAAGGAGGCACAGAAAAAAAGCTGCATATGGTGTCTTTGCAGAGATTCATTGATTCCACTGACTTGAGGCGTGAAAACAGAGGAATAGAAAATGTTCTACCTTGGATGTTGAAAGGGTTATCGATGACAAAGTTTCCGTTCCACACCACCGAGAGGTCAACCGGCAGGTCGCTGATGTCGGCGCCCTCGTAGTCGTACTGCAGCAGACGAGCAGAAAGACGAGCAAATGTGAGAGGAATTGTTGACATCTAATGGATTCGATGCAAATTGGGGTTTCATCTGCATAGTGATTCTGCAGACGGTGAAGAACATGCACATCCATAAATCCAAATCCACTTTAACAGACATATTTCATAAATACACTCAGAGGAGATGGGCTACAGTTGAATAGGCATCGATGGAAGCAGGGATGAGGAGAGTAGGATGGGGGGGGGACTGATACAGGACGGCTGACAAGATGAAAGGAAGAAGGATGAGGGGAAGAAAAGAAAAAAGAAGGGGACGAAGAGGTGCTGAGATGGTCCGAGAAGTGAAAGGAGCAAGAAATCGTACAGCAGCGCGTGTGAAAGGACTTTAATCATTTAAACATGAGTTAAGTGGGGGGAGAGGGGGGGGAGGGAAAGATAAGATGGGGAGCAGAGTAAAGTGAAATTGGCATTTCCAATTTGCTCGCTGACATACTGGATTTGGTAGACGGGGCTTGACCATCCCAAAGAGGGACCAGGACACACACACACGCATGCTTGTGTTACAATCTGAACTTTTTAACAAATCCACCGTGGAGTCGATCTGTTGACTGTGAAAAGCTGCGAAAAGTTTGTAACCTTATATAAATATACAAAAAAGCAAATCAAAACACAAAGCTTCAAAAACATTCATGTTAGGATGGCTGAAGCACTTCAACAGTGGGTTTACTTCGACTGAGGCTCTGTTCCCACTACACTGCTGCTACTGGTGACCTTCCAAACCAAATCAGGCCCATAGCTGGAAACCATTCACCAACTGAAGCGTGGTTCTTGTGAACAGAATTACGTCTAATTCTAATCTAAGAATGTAAAAATTCAGTGTGAATGTGGCATGAGGAGGACCAATCTGTAGAGGGAATCCGGGATACCAGAGTACCACAAATAAGGTATCCACTGGGTGGCAGTGCGCTTTACTTGGGACTTTGCGGAGGCCTAAAAATCCAGTTTCAAAGGACGAGCTGTTTTTGGATGTCACTGGTTAGGATAAAACGGGGACAAATATTGACGTGCTGAACCTCAGGAGAAAATCCAGGCTATAATCCCATCAATTCAGCAATGAACAGATAAACATAACTCTGTGTTCCGGGGTTTCCGACATCTGCTTTCCTCCGCTTTGTTTTCCACCAGTTATCCCAAACAAAGCAGACAGGACCATCACTCATCTCGTAGTGATGATGCGTCCCATGCTGAACTGACGAGAATATAGCTTGGACTATGTGGTGAGGGTCACCACGTCCATGCTCTTCCTCGTTTTGTCTTCACCATCGCTCTAAATCAGTGACATCCAGAAACAGTGGAGTTCACGAGTCCTTCAAAACCTGGAAGTTTAGATGTCCTTAAAGTCCCAAATTCAACATATCGCCACCCAGTGGATTCCATTTCCGAGGTACTTAAGTCACGTTTTAATGCTTGTGTAAAAAGAAGAAAAAACTCTGTGATCACTTGGTATGACTGCGCTTTCAAAACTTATTTTAAAAACTTATTTTACTGCTTGATTCATAGTACGCAGCCTGAAAACTGGGTAAATAACAGTTTAAGATCCTTTTGAAACTCTGAAAGTCAGGAAAAGCAGAAAATGTGGCCTTTAAGTATATTTTGGTTTCATTCCTGAAAGTGTGACAATCAATGCTTTTCAGACATTTTCTGGTGAAGCTCAGACTTTAAAGGAAAGTGCAGAACTTTGATACAGGACCGAGCTAAGCTTTAACATCGGCTGAAGAATGTCGGGGGGTGGGGGGGTCTAACTTTATTGCACAGAGACTATTTGAAGCAGCACGTAACCAAGACTGATCAGATTCTGAACATAAAACACTTCCTGAGATGAAGAATATGAACGCAGACACGGCTGAGCAGTGAAAAATAAACCAACGTTTTCTGGTCAACTGTTGCACACACGAAGACGTTGGAGAAACACGAACCATTTCTGCAACAAAAAGAAGTAATCCCAACTGGAATCACACTCTTTAAACACGAGATGCAGATGAAAATTGGTTTTAAAAGGACTGTTTTCATATTTGTTGTATATTAAACATTTCACATATCTATTATTTTATCTGAACAGCGACTAAGTCAGTACACTGCAAAAAACACGAGTTAAAAAAAAAAAAAGGACTAAATTCTGGGTGAAAATTCCTTAACGGGAGTGAAATTATCTTTCCATGCAAAGATCTTTTTTTCTTAATTTAAATCACGTTTCCAGTTTAGGTCTGACAGGCATTAAAGTGTATGAAATAAGTAAATTAAAACAAAAAACAAAAAAAAACCAACAAGAAAAATAAACTGAATTTTAGATCAAGCATCAAGAAAATAAATTCATAATTCTGTGGCTGAAAAATGAAGTCACAGGAACCTAACAAGTAAAATAAATAATCTAATAAAGCAAATGAAAACAAAATCATTTAAAAAGAAGAGAAATTAATAAAAAGGAAAAAAGTCAGTCATCAGATTGATACTTTTCACTTGAATTTAATAATTTTCCACCTCAAATTTAGTTTTTATTTCTTCTGATTTAAGACTACGTAGACCGAGTTGGACTGCAAACTTTATACCAGTTTCTAGATCGTGCTGACAGAGTCATGTTCTCTAAAAATGAAGTGAATACTGCGAAGAAGAAAAAGCAGCAACCAGGTAAACAGTTTAATTGAAATATGAAGATTAATTCAAACAACTGCATTACAAAACGTCCACATGTGCACCTTCAGTTAGCTTCAGTAATGTTAGTGTGAAGGGACCTTCTAAAGCCAAAATGTCACGAAGTGGGATTCTTAAAAAGAAAAGAGAAATTATGTAAACATCTGTTTGCAGCTGTAGACACGGGGACAGGTGAGTCTTTAACCAAGCGAAGCCTTGCAGTGGCTCAGACCAGTAACAGTTTCATCGTTGTTATTCATCCTGGAGCTTCACAGAAAAAAAGGACAATGTGAAGAAAAGGAAGGAACAAACATGAGGAAAAAGGAAGCATTGTTAACGGCCACAGAAGGAGGACTGTGGGAAGTCTGGAAATCTGTCGAGACATTAAGATGATGAGATGACCACAGACCAGTAAAACCACAGGACTTTGGAGGTCAACGGCTCCATGAGAGCGAATTAAACTAAAACAGTCTTCTGCCACAAAGGAGAGGCTGATTGGACAGATTCCCTTCCCTTCCCACTTTTGCAGAGTGACCCTGATTCATCACACGGGCCAGGCTGTTGACTTTATTAGCATCACCATTACATCCCACTGGCCAAAGCCTCGTCTACGGCAGCCCAGTGAAACCACAGCGCCCACACACCACTTCTCTTCTTTCTGTGGTGTGGCCCTCCATTAAACTTTAAGGGTTTCAGCTTGTCCGCCGTCACCGAAACACTGGCCGAGCTTGTGCTCCCATCAGCCCCTGCCCACCCTGCTGCCCGCCACATCATGCTTTATTCATACTGTCACATGGCTTAAAACGCTGACACATACCACGCTGTGACACCGGTGGCACTCGGTCACACAGCATCACCGCACTGTCTAACTCGCTTCCCGGGGGAAAACAGCAAAGTCGTAAACTGTTTTAATGCAGGAGAAAATAAGAAAAGAGAAAGACGGCGGAGTCGGGGGACGGCAGGCAGCAGCAGGAGAGGAGCAGCGGTGGAAAGATTTCATGAAACTAAAACCACCTGATAATACACTCCTAAAAACAACAGGCATCATGAGTTACCTGCAAAAAGCAACATTTTCTGCAAGATGGAAATTTAATCTTGTTGAAAACCAGTGAAAGACCCGAAGCTAGAAGGGTACTTCCACAAATAAAGGGGTCCGTTAGCATGCTATTTCTGATAAAGTTTTTCCTAATCAAGACCGACCAGTTCACACCCAGGCCCAGAAATGACCAGCATAACTGGAACATCAAACATCAGCAACTTTGCTTCACATCCACCAAACCGATGTTCTAAATATACAACATTTACCAATCTGTCCATATCTTGGCACCATTCCTCCACCTACTTCCTATCAACTTTTACCATCTTTGCCCTGGTCAGCTGCTTTGATGTCTTCCAGTCAGGCTTTCATGCTCACCACAGCACTGAGACTGCACTGTTTAGGGTGTTCAAAGACATCCGAGTAAATCCAGACAGCGTTGGTATTATTGGACCTCAGTGCAGCATTGTTACTGTATTACACTGCACAGTATTACTTGAGAGAATGGAGAACTTTGGGAATTCTTTGTATAAATAGGCAAGTTTACATCTGAGGTGACAAAAATTCCATGTGGAGTTCCTCAGGGCTCCATCTTGGGGCCTCTCCTGTTTTACATCTACACAAACTCACTTGTTTATAACCGCCTTTAATTTAACTGATTTTCTTTCTTTTTTAACCATTTTAGATTTCAACTTTAAGCCATTTTAATATTGATACTGCACTTAACTCTATCCTATCCTTCCACTGTAATGTTTTCCTTTTCATTTACTATATGTCTGTGTCTCATGATGTGAAGTACTTTGAGTTTCCTTGTTGCAGAAATGCGATATACGAATAAACTTGCTTTGCCTTCAAAACGTTAGCTATTTTTCTCAGTAATCTTGCGGTGCACACAACTTCTTCTCAGACAACATTTTTACAACTACTGCAACTCTCTTTGCAGTAATGATATCACCGCATCTGCTTGTGCCAACCATGAACTGCGTACCACAGATTTTGACGTTGTAAGAGGAGGTTACCCGAGTACTGTGACAATTAGAAGACGTCTAATGTGAAGCCAAGATATTAGCAGGAAGACCTGGAGAATGACATGTGCTACAGAGAAGAAGAAACCAAAGCCTGAAGAGAAACAGAGCAACATTTATGAACTGATGAAGGCTGGATTGATCTTTTTGGGTCTAGAGGTCACAGTCAGTTTGTCAGACAACCTCCAAACACTAAATTCAAGCCACAGTACGCTGAAGCATGGTGGAGCAAGCATCATGATACGGGGATGATATCGGTAAATGTTTAACACACTAGAGATCATGAATCAGTCTGAATACATCAAAATACTCGAGGAGGTCGTGTTGTCTACTGCTGAAGAGGAAATGTTCTTGAAATGGATGTTTCAGCTAGACATCTTGCTTCATCTTTGCTTCCAGACCAGCTGAACGCTACGGAGTGGCCAGCCCAACCCGGACCTTGATCCAACAAAAGTTTGTTGTTTTTATTTTAAGAAAAACAAAAAACAAAACCAAGAACTACAGAGGAATCGTGGAATGTAGTCCAATGGTCGTGGACTGGAATACCTGACAGAAGTTGGTCGACTCCTTGAACACAGATGTAAACAGGAACAAATTTGAAAAAACAAACAAACAAAAAAAAACGTCTCATGGAGCCTAAAACAAACAGATCCTGACTTTTGTCAAGTCAGTGACTTCTTCTCATAGCTTTGTCTCCGGACTGATGACAAACACAGGATTGGCGGAGCCCTGCAGGCAGAAGTTGTACTCGTCCTGCTGAGAGGCCCCGCCGCTGGCCTGCTGTCCCGACTTCCCTCCCCTGAGTGCCTGGAGCTGCTGGAGATGAGTAATCAGTCTCATTACTGAAGCCTCTGGCCAGCTCCTGCATGTCACTGCATGTAATTAATCTACCCGAGACAACTCCTAGTGTGTAGGGAGGTGGGGGGGGGGCCCCTGGGGATGGGAGTGGATGGGAGGAGAGCAGGAGGATGCTGTGGAAGAAAGGTGTGTGGATGCAGGTGGAGGGCAGCATGGACAGATAAGAGGAGAGTGAGAGGAGTGGCTTTTAGAGAAGTGGAGGAGATTAGCAGGGACACGAGGACGAGGAGGAGGAGGAGGGAAGAATGACGAAGCAAAGAGAGAGGAGAGCGGGGGAGGAAGGGTGAGGAAGAGAAGAACGCAAGGACAATAATAGGTAGAAAGTTGAACCATGAGAGGAAAGCTTGCAGTCATGAAAAAAGTTTTAACCTTTATTTTAATCTTCGTATAAAGACAATTAAAACAATCTCATAGCAGCAGGTCTGAGAATCAGCAGCACGACCCTGAGACGAACAACACACGCCATAACCTTCCATTATATCATTATCTGAGACAAACTCACAAAAAGAGAAGAAAGAGAGAGAGTGGTGTCAGCAGTGTTGGGGACTAACGGAGTACATGGAGCAGCGTTACGAAGTAGGAAAACAAATTATGAGTAACTGTGTTCTGTTACAGTTACATTTAAATAGGTGGGAATTAAAACACAGTTACTTGTTAAAATAAATGGATTACTCTGCAGTATCTTCCTGTTTCACATGTTAGACTATCCCCTCTACAATTTCAATAATTCC